>WYDF02108721.1:0-10444 GCA_009867245.2 Adranes taylori
CACCGCCGTGGCTGAATGTAAATCAAAAAAACAACTTCATCTTTATTAAAGAAACTTAATAATTATATGTTCGATATCAAATTTTCTTCAGATGGTATTGTATGAATAAAACATAAGTAGGTTTATCCTACTGAATTGTAAATTTTTTAAATCATTCATATATTGTGATGTCTGTTTTTACAAATCCATATCGTTTAATTTGAACCATTCCTTCCTCGTACAAGAAACTTTTCCTTTCACTGGATTGGAATGAATATCATTTGGGATGAATGGCGCCCAAATCATCATCCGAGGAATAATTGGAACGGATAGCCAAAGATTCATGACTCGACGAGGCAAACACCAACTCATCAACGTGATCATCAATAACGTAGAAAAAGGGAGTAAGATGCAATTCAATATTTTTTCTGGTTGTAGCGTCAGTGCTCAGAATGTTTAATTACCGTGAGAAGAACTTCCTCAAACTCTCGACAACCAACCCAAAACAAATGTTCAGAAATTGAAAATTTTGAAATACTGAGATTATAAGAAACTGAAAATTTTCACACAATAATTTACAATGGGCGCAAAAAGGAAACATTGCTAATATAACCAAATTTGTACAGAAAACTTTACAATTAAAAAATCAATGTCAATCAATTAAAAAATAAATGTTTAATACCTTCAACAAGATGAAAAAATAGTTATACAAAAATTTTTAAACGTGGAACATGTTCCTGGTAAATTACGTATATCAAGAGTATTAAAGATGGAATAAAATAAAATAGAGAGGTGCATTCCTGTGCTCGTCGAACTAACTGATCTGCCAAAGATATAACCACGTAACCACTACCAATGAAATATGGTGCAGATTTTATTTTGCTATAAAGCGTTCTTTCTGGTATTGCATTCAAGGTTTACAGTTAATTGTTTATTAACTGTAACGTTCATAATAAAAATATAAGTACGAAAATTGAGATCGATTAAAATCTATATTTGCATTGAAATTATTATACAAGTGGTTGGAGAACTAGCCTTAAAGCATGTAATACATTAAAAATTACATATTTGTTAAATGCTACTAATAATTGTTTTTTTTAAATTGATTTGAATGTTATTAGTGCCCTCATAATTTAAATCTGGACAATCCAGAGATCTTGATCGTTGTCTTTTAGCAGCAAAACCTTGGATTTTTGTTGCGTAATCTGTGTGGGCTTATCTGAATTTGTTAGGTGTGATTTTGTTCGAGTTGTGAACACTGTTGTTTACTTTCGTGGTCTCTAAAATCGTCAATTGAGTAGTCAGTAGTCTTTCTGACCAGCGAGTTTGGATGTTCTTTGGCTCTTCCGTAGAATTTAGAGGGTGTCCATTTGAAGCTTCCTGTGAATTTGGCTGGTTCGGATAAATCATGATGTGCTCATACTATGTTTCTTATGGTTTTGTTTTGAATGCGTTGTAACTTCGTAATATGACATTTGGCGGCGTAGCTCCATGCTGGTGCAACGCACGTCATGGTCGGACGGATTATTGTTTTGTACATTAGGAGTTTGTTTCTTTCCGAAAGCGTGGTTCGTCTGTTCATAAGAGGGTAAAGCATTCCTGTAATGCTTCTTGTTTTCGTTGTAGCATCGGATATGTGTTTGAACCAGATTATTCGCTTGTCCAGAGTAGCTCCTAGATATTTGAGTTCATTCTTCCAATTGATGTTGTTGACATAAATCTGAATTTGCTTATTTGGTGCTTTTTGCGCAAAGAATATAATCTTTGCTCTTTGGAGCTCTTTGGTGCTGATTTCACGTCTCTACTTGCTAAACTAGGTTTCCAAGGCAGTTGCTGCATCGTCTTGTATTCTTTTGGTGATGAGCTTTGGACTGGACTAGCGTGTCACGAGCGTGGACTGGACTAACGTGGACTGGACTAGTGGACTGGACTATATTGCAGTGTCATTAGCATGCAACGCTAAGTCGGTGTTAACTGTGTTCGGAATGTCGTTGACAAATATTGAGAATAATTTTGGTGATAGAATTGACCCCTGCGGTACACCGAATTGCTGGGGTCAGAAACAACTTTTTTTGGAAAATTAACTAAATACTCATTAGGAAGATACAATCATTAAAAGCATATCAAATTGTTATGTAAGTTTTATATCATGTAATTTATCAATTTTAGTCAGAAATTTATCCATTTTAGTCAGTAATTTACAACTTTAGTCGGGTGGTTTGACATAAATCTAGGCTTCGATGGATGACATTGCGTGACAACGAAGACCATATTGGTTTTGACATCTGCCATCCAACAAATTAAGTCTGTCAAAACAAATTCATGATAAAATTATGACAAACCGTGAAATCAAAATCTGTTAGCTAGCAGAGGCTGCGAACATATCAACTGAGTGGGTACACGCCATCATACACAAACATTTGGATATGAAAACGGTGGGTGCCGAGTTTTCTCACTATCGACCAAAAACGCACACGTGTGACGGATTCGGAGAAACTTTTGGTGAAGGTAAAACATGATTCGAAGGATTTTTTTCATCAATATGTCACTGTCGATGAAACGTGGGTCTATTACTACACGCCGGAGACGATGGAACAGTGAAAGCAGTTGAGGAAAAGCGGCGAAGGTCCACCGAAGAAGGCAAAGAAAACCCGGCAGGTAAGCTGATGGCAACTATTATTTGGGATGCAAAACCACGCCATAATTCTTATTGATTGCTTGGGAAAGATAAACCATCACTGGCGATTACTACGTAGCATTATTGGACAGTCCGACGCCGAATTGAAGAAACAACGCGGTGGTTTGATCGCAAAAAGTTCTACTCCATCATGAAAACGCACCCGCTTACAGAGCGGTCATCGTGCAGGCAAAATTGAACCAATTTGGGTACGAACTGATCGACCATCCACCGTATTCACCAGATTTAGCCGCTTGCAAATTCTTCCTGTTTCCAATCCTAAAAATATGGCTCGGAAGACGCCTTTATGCAACAAACGGTGAAACGATAACCGAAACTTCTCAACATTTTGAAGAGCTCGAGCAAAATTACTTGTCGGATGGGATGAAGAAGTTGTAGTCATCTTGAAAAGTGTATTGTCTTAAAAGGGGACTATGGTCAAAAATAAATGATAAAAAAAATTGCGTTTTCTTACTTAGGTTAAATTTCCATCAAACCACCCTCATACACGGTAAATATGCTTTGTAAATAACGTTAATATCTTTAATTCAAAAATATGCCAATAATTATAACGGTCAACGAAAATCTAATTTATTCTGAAATTATTTTAATTTGTATGGTACGTATGCTGGTATTATAGTTTTCCGAGATAAACGGTTTTAGATAGAAAAAAAAAACAGACACAAAATATGCGATGCAGGGAAGGAGAAGTTAGTGATTGAGGTGAATGGAAGAGATAAGGATGATAGGGTGAGTGAAAGAGCTAGTCAGTACAGGGAGGGAAACGGGAAATAGGACGAAGATTTAGAGAAGAGAAAAGTAGGGTGAGAAGCAGGAAAGGAGGGGTGTGAGAATAAGGAAAGGGAGAGACAGAAAATGTTAAAGAATTGCGCTGTGGAAAATAGGTGGGCGAGGATTGGCTGTAGAAAAGTATGGATAGGGGAACAGTTATAGGTATGGGATAAAGAGAGAGAAAAATTAGTGATGGAAGTGAAGTGAAGGTATAGAGATGATAGTGTGAGGGATGATAGATCAGTATTGGAAAGTAAATGGGAAATAGATGGGAGATTTAGAATATAAAAAAACAGGATGGGAAACAGAAAAAAGGGGAGTCGGTTAATATAAGGATGGATGTGGGGAGTAAGGAATTTACAAGGAAAGTTATAACGAGTGCCAATGGGAAAAAAGGTGAAGTGAGGAAGGGAAAATTGGAGCGAGAAGGAAGGGCGGTGACAAGTTTACTGAGGAAATGAAGGAAAGGGGAAGTAGAGAAATTATTGGTACGCAATATGCTGAGAATAAAAGGAAGGAAGAAGGGAAGATATCGCTGAAATTGAAGATAGTGTGTGGGCATGTAAGCTAGGGTGAGAGAGAGGATGAAGTGTTTGGGTTCATTTGATGTTTTGGGATTAGCTGGGTCGTAGGAAGATATAAAAAGTAAGTTGCTATCTGGTTTGGTTTGGAAGTTGCAGGGGTCACGAAGGAAGAGTAAGATGGCAAGAGTAAGTGGAGAGTTAGTTACTTGTGTAAGGAATTGTTTTTGGAATTAGAATTGTTATTAATTGCGAATTATAAATGTTAAGTATGCCAATAAAACTTATCTACTATTATTTACCTTTATTGCCTTATCTGATCTATATACTTTCAAACCTACACTGGGAACCCATTTGGTCTACAAACAGTTCTTCTTTGAATCTTATTAATCATTTCAACAACGTATTTCTAAGCTGTATCGTCGCAAACAATGTTCCTTCTCATCCGCATACCCTCTCTATCTTCACAAATCTTATCAAAAATTCGCACTTAGAGTTGTACACATTGATAGATAAATTTGAGCTAAACCCAAATTTAACCAATATATTTGATCTAAGCTTCTAGATCTAGAAAGCTATTTTTGCATGCTAGAGCATTAGGAATGAATATGAACTTGTAATCTAATTCATACATTTAATTTTTCAATTTATATCTTACCATGCAAATAAGGAAAATGTTATTGAATTGTTTTTACCTGCAACAAGAAAGAACGAAATTACAAAACAATAATAAAGTAAAGCAAAAGTTTTGAAATTAAAAAACTTTAATAGACAATATACTTTGTTTTATAAAAATATGGAAAGTAAAAATATAAAAATCTAATATAATATAAAGATGTTAGATGAATTACCTTAAATTTCAATATGCTGCACAAGTCACATGTTTGAAATTGAAATAATGAAAATTTTTGGAATTTTTATGATTTACATTTTAGTAATTTAAAATTAATTAATTTCCATTACTTTGATAATTAACATTGAGTCAGTTTTGTGACTGGAGACATTTTCAATTTTACTTTGGATCGCGCCATTGTTGCTAAACGACGAACGCAAACCAACACGACCTGTTGTTAAAAAATGCCGGAAATGACAAAATGTGCATGACTAAACAAGTAGTCAGCGCATGAATCTGAATGAATTTCTAATTTAAACGGAGGCAATTCATCCCTGCAGTTATTTTAGAAATTATTTAAATTGTTATACAATTCCAAATACACATGAAAATTTAAAGGTAATAAAGAAATACATAATTCACAGTAATAAGTTAGAAGAATTTTCAGCATCTTCAAATGAAACCATATTCTGACAACTTCAGTTCAGTTAGATTGTGTAACCTATCAAGTTGGAGCACACTAGGGGTTTTATGAAGTTAACTCGAAAACTAAATTAATAACCATATTAGGATTTGGAGAACATTCCACAATGACAAATACAGTTTATCGTGTTATGATGATAAACAGGATTTGTGGCGTGGCGCGGGTTCGCTGTTGATGATGATGAAGGAATAGTCCATCCAGTGTGTGGAATCGGAGATGTGGAATGCGTCGTCGAGAGGTGCAAGTGCGTGGAAGCCATCTAGCTGTTAACGATGAATTGGTTGCTTGACTCGTTGGTGACGGTTGACTCGTTGATCGTGGCTTCTAGAGTAGCTTCTTTGACGCCGGCCTTCTCTTTGTTGCATCGAAGACACGCTCAGTAGGTGAGGGGAGAGTTGAAAAATGTAATTACGAGAAAAGGAAAAGCAAATAGAAAATGAAGGGCATCGAAAGATTCTGCAGATGATTCGAAAGATTTCCCTAAGGGCAGCGCACGAAGCAGCAGACGGACTAATGTAGACGGACGGACGAAAAGTCGAAAAGGTAGCGGTAAATGATCGCTGACCAACAGTTAGGATTGGACATTTTATTTCTAAATTATGTTGCCGCAAAACGCGTAATGCTCGCAGTAGAGTCTAAAGACACAATTCAAAACAGCCTGTGTATATGATATGGCTGTGTAAGCCTTTTATATCGAATTCTTAGACTACATAAACTCCTTATGTATTGAAAGGGTGGTGGTAACTTTACATGAACAAAAGCTCGAAATAGCAATGATTTTTTAAAGCAAATAAGAAAGTTCGTTACACCATAAAAACATTCGGTTGGAAAATAAGGGAGCCATAAAATAGAACGGTTATAAAGTAAGGAAATCTTTGTTCCAAATTTGCAACTAGTATATATATACATAAATATTTTATTTTGGTTGGCGTATATGTGTGAATAAATGTTTAAAACATTTGCGACGAAATAGACGACTATGACGAAAATCCAAATCCATAGATAAATCCATTGATAAATAATTAATGTCTTTTTTTTTCTTTAATATATGATCCATCTCGCAAAATCAGCAGGTACTTATATATTTCTAACATCTTTTTATGTATAGCGCGAAGAGGTCACAAAAGAAAGTCGGACATAATCGTAATCGGACTTAATCGTCGTTTAAATATTTAATTATTTTTTTCATTTGTATCTTTTTCGTTTAAGACTGTTTGATAATAGAAATAAATAATGTACCGTAGAAATTCAAATATGTATATTGCAAGCATCTGTTTATCCTCTGATCTACCTTTATTTAAGTATTAAATTGTTTAGGAGACCAAACATTATTTTTGTATCTCTTGTTTATTTCCCGTATTAAATAACTCAGCCTAAATCACACAATTAAAATAAATAATTGATAACTACTACTTTGTAATCTAAGTGTTCAGGATTATCCATGTTGCTTGATTTTATTCAATCATGGATGCAAGCGAAAGTTAGCGATGCGTGCGAGAAATATATATCGAAGAAACTTAAATATTCTAAGCGATAGTTGTACTATTTACGATATATTGCTACGCTACGTGATAGATTAAAATCAAAAGTAACTGCTTTTCCAATTAAATATATTTTAATTATTTTTTATCTTTCATCATATTGTAAATCAGATAATCTCTCGTACATAGAGATGTAGCAAAGATCTGGGAATAACAAAAATTTTCGATTTCACTATTTTCATTCCAAAACATTCTACGTGTAGATGAGTAAAAAAAGTGGTTCTTGCAAATAAATGGCTTTCTCTTTATCCGTGTGCGTATGGGTACGTACAAAAAAGTTTTTCAGACATTTCGAACGGAAAATTCCCCAATCAACTCAAGCCCTCGACAATAATAGCAGTTTATAAGAAAAACGACCCAAACGAAATAAAAAATTATAGGCCGACTTAAGCAATTTTTCAAAAATTTTTGAAGTAGCAGTTGCAAATAGGATAACAGATTTCTTCGATAAAAATCATTTATTCAAAAAAAATGCAACATGGATACCTTAGGGGTAAATCCACAATAACTGCAACTTTTGACTTTATTTGCAATATATTGCTGACTCTAGAAGAAAAGAATATTCCCTTGGGAGTATTTATTGATCTCTCCCAGGCATTTGATTGCCTTAACCATAAGATTCTTTTAAATAAACTTGAAAGTTATGGTATACGAGGGCCTGCAAATAAATTGAATATTATTTACAGAATCGAAGACAAAAGGTTGTGGTGCATAAGTTATCAGAAAGGGGCGAATCCGATGTGATGGAACTTTTCACTTGGAGTACCACAGGGAAGTATCCTAGGTCCCCTCCTTTTTGTGATTTATGTTATCCCTTACCCTTATCTGTACCAAATTACAAACATACTATTGTCACATATGCGGATGACATAAACAAATTAATCAAAGAGAAACAAGGAAATCTGGTCAGCGTTGCAAGTGCATTGTTTAAAGTGTTGATGATTGGTTAAATCAAAACAAATTGCTGATGAATGAACGAAAACCACTTGTGTTCAGTTTAAGACACAAAAGGTAAGGAACTAAATAACGACATACTATCCGAAACTAACCTAAGCCAACTGTCGAGTAGCACTAAATTCTTAGGCCTATACATTGACAATGTACTGTCCTGGAATTTGCATACCGAAAAATTTGCGCGCAAAATAAACACAAACACGTATTTACTTCGACGACTTAAAGATACCGTAAGCCGCAACACATTGCTAATAGTTTATTATGCATGTGTACAATCTATACTTAGGTATGGCATCATATTCTGGGGTAGCACATCAAATTCAAATAGGATTTTCACTGCACAAAAAAAATCCATAAGAATGATAAACAATTTAAAATTTTATGAATCCTGCCGAAGTGAATTTCGCAAGCTAAAATTCCTAACAGTAAGTGGGTTATTCATTTATGAATCCTTATTATATAATTTTAAATATAAAAATCTTTTTCGTAGAAATGTTAATTAATTAACACAGTTACGAAACACGAAATAAAGACATATATCTATACCCGAAATTCAATTTAACAACTACCCAGAAAGCCCTTATTATATAATATTAAATGTATATAATGCATTACCATCGTGCGTGCTATAAAAATATAAACAATGAAAACAATTTCAAAAGAGAGATTCAAAAAATCTTAATTGACATAGAACCATATACTAGTGGAGAATTCTTCGATAAAATTAAATGCCTAAATATTAAGTGACTAAATTAAATGCTTAACCAAGTTATAAAATGCTAAACTAAAACTTTATATTTTGTACCATAGTATTTATTCCATTTATGACCATTTTTATATTCTGTACGATTTATTGCAAATTTAATGATCGATTGTACTTTTTATGAAATATACTTATCTTCTTTGGACCGTTAAAAAAATTGAACCGTTTCAACAATGAAAATGTTTTCATCTTGTACAAGTTTCATAGGTGGAATAAGTCCATCATTTACATTTTTCCCCATAAGTGCAGTTGAACACCTATAGTAAATTACTCTACCTACGAAATCGACATTGTCGCACATCGTTCTTCACTTCATCCAGACACATGGCCGGTCTTGTCGTTTTCTTCCGAAAGGATGTCAAAGGAATACTTGGCGTATCGCTCCTTTCTCCTGCATTCTGTACAGGTGTCATGGCAATCAAATTCTATCTCTTCATACGAGATTTCTCCTACTAGTTGTACAACTCTCTGTTATGTTGTATTCACCAGATTTCATTTTCCAGAACTGGTCCATAGATTTTTCTAAGGAGTTTGCTCTTCCTCATATCAGTGGTTTGATAATATTGTTTAATAAATCCTGTTTTGAATCTTACGAGGTCTAACCCTAATTTCAGGCATTTTATTATTATCCTCGGTTTCTTCTAAAAAATATCTTTCGATCGTATTTCCCCTGACTGTCGGCTACCAGTAAATCCAGTATAACTAAGAGGCGATAATAATTTTGTCAAAAAGTATATAAAAAAAAATATTATGTCAAAAAATTTTGTCTAGTTTAAAAGTATTTTGGTCATTGTAAATAAAGCTGTGATTGAATTTAGCCTTCTTTTAATTATTCATTGGGAGTTTTGAGCTTCAGGGTCGAAAGTTTTCGAGTTGGGGGCACATCTAACGTGACGAAAATTAAGTCTCTAGTTTTCTTAGTTATACTGTATATTTGATGTATTTTGAATACTCATAAGTCCTGACAGATGCATTCTACGAAACGTTTTGGTTATTTAAGCATTGTTGTCTAACAATAAAATTAGTTGTATAAATTAAAAATATTAAAAATTATTAATAGATCTCATATTAAACTATATTTACTTTAGCACGATTATTATAACATTCTAAAAAGAAAGAGAGCATTTACTTAAGGGCTACAGTCTGTTTAAATTCAAACAATATTTTATTTCGATGATTAATTGTCATTGACGTGAATAATACATGTCCAAGCATACAGTTAGCGAAACAAAACTAGTTTCGTAGAGAGGCAAGAAGATCAACTGATCTTCTTCGGGAGTGACTAAGAAATATAAAGAGGTAAGTACCGAAAGGTGCTGTTCTGTCGAACGCATGACGTAGGTGAGATTTAGCGCATGTAAAAAGGGGTTAGAAATGAAATATATAAAAGAAGAGAAAATGGAATGAAGAATGGGAGAGAATGGGTTAGAGAAAATGTAGCCTTCCTTTCATTTTCCCTAGTTATTAAGGGAAAATGTAGCCTTCACTTAATAACTAATTATTAAAAGGGTTTATCCCGATGGAATAACTAATTATTAAGGGAATGTAGCCTTTCCTTAATAATTAGTTAATTCAGTTGTATATAGTTATGGATTTGACATTTCGTAGAAATGATTTAAAATTATTGTATTGTTTTGAAATATGAATTAAGTTTATTAGTTATGTACAGCTATTTTATGCAAAATAAAGGTTTATTTATTATAATTATTTAGTTAAAGTTCATACATGTTAAAGACGTATCACCCATTTTTCTCACACCAAAAGCTATATAAAATCATTCAAAAAATAGTTGTTATTTTTTTCCCCTTTGTAGCGTGCACCTCCAAAGAATCTCAACTTCAGCACCTTTAAAAAGACGACGACATACACGAGATTCTTCTTTGGGCAGATGTCACGTAACG
>WYDF02108732.1:0-10443 GCA_009867245.2 Adranes taylori
GGGTATTACATTCTTACTTGTACCGAATCTCTTTCCTGCGATCCACTTTTTCAAGTTTGGGAACAAGAAAAAATCTAACGGAGCCAGATCTCGTGAATATGGCGGATGGGCAGCAATTCGTAACCTAATTCGATGAATTTAGCGGACAAATGAGAGGACAAGTTATTTTGGTGGATCGGAACTTTCTATTTCAACAAATGATGTCTTTTTTCTTTAGTTCTGCATTCAAATGGATCAGTAAATTAGAATAATATTGGCCAATTATTGTACGTCCCTCCTCTTAGAGTCAATAAAGATTACGCCTTCGGAATCCCAAAAGAACGAGGCCAAAATTTTATTGGAAGAAAACACGGTTTCTGCCTTTTTCGGATTACGTTCATCCAGTGGTGTTCCCATAGGGTATACTCCATATACGCCGTATACTCTTAAGACTTTTCTGTATATGCTGAGTATAACCTCAAACTGTATCGCCGGTAATTTTTAATTCATGGAAACGTAGAAAATAGTTACCTAATACTCAAGTTGAAAATGGCAATGAAACTCATTATATCAAATATAACAATATTTATACAATCCTACTCAGAAAGGATACATGCATTGCGCATACATGTAGATCAGCTATATTAACCACATGGAATTCGCATGCAATTGCAGCGCACAATCAACGCCTGGTACTGTTGTTATAAATGTTATAATATCTGTGTTGTTGTTCTGCGTGATGCATAAAGTACATGTCTCCTTGTCCCACACTCTCGCCACTTATTATTTTTCAGGCCTAGGCCATTCGCGACCATCCATTCGCACAAGGTTTAATTGATAATATATGTGTTGGCGCTACGACCGCGCGAGATGGACACAGGTTCCACTTCAAGGCAATAGCATATATCCGGATGAACAAGCAGTCTCTACAGCAGTCTCTACGTATACATTTTATCATCACCGTGTCAACACAAAGCAATAATACAATTCTCGCTTGTTGTTGCTGTATTGAATGTATGTTAAATTATTATAAATTTTACAGTTTGCATTTAGTTTGTAAGAATCTAATTTTTTTATTTTATTAACATTGCAGAATCTTGAAATAAAAAATGACTTCGAATTCTAATAAACGTCCCACGCTCTTCAGTTTTTTCTCCACCAGCCAAGCTAAGAAAAGTAAATGTGAATCTGATGAAGATAATATCCATGCTGCTACTGCTAGTGCTGCATCTGTGTCAACATCTAAAACTTGGCCTACATTGTCGACTAGTGAACAAGAGAGAGACTTTCAAACAAAAAAAATCCATGGTTAACTTGAAAGAATGGTAAATTAGGATGTAGTGTTTGAATCAAACAAAGCACGCCTTACAACTTGAAAAATCTATTTCTGATGGTAATATTGTTCGGATAAAATGGATAAAACTTTCGAACATGAATCTGAAAAAGTAATGAAAGTCACCGTTCGACTTTTTAATACAATATAATTCATGGCAAAAATCATCGCCCCTTTCTGCAATATGAAGAACTTGTTGAACTTCAACAGATCAATGGCTTGAATTTGGGATCCTCTTTACATAGCAGGACTACTGCTATGAGTATGATTAATGTCATTGCAGATTAGATGCGTAAAAGACTCTTTTTATACCTTGTACCGTGAGAGCCAGTTTACTATATTAGTGGATGAATCAACTACGTTAAGCAACAAGTGCACTCTAATTATACACATTTCTTCATATTTTGATTCAGAGGTTCCCATTGCAGCATTCTTAGATTTAATTTACCTCGATTGATAAGATGTAGAAACTATTGACAAAGCTCGTTGGCTCTGCTTAGAAAGTCTGGGTATATCAAAGTCATTTGAACAGAAGAATTAGATTACATTTGCAGGCGATGGTGCAAGTGTTATGACAGGAAGGAAACTTGGAGCCTCTACAAAACTATCTGAAGAGATACCACACCTTTTTCTCTGGCACTCTTTATGTCATCGCGTCGAACTTTCAGTAAGCGATGTTTTGAAAGATTATACTGGTGTTTCCAGTTTTCAAAGTTTTATTCACAATCTCTACGCTTATTATTCATCAAAGCCATAAACACTCTAGAGGTTTGGAACAAGCTTGCATAGAGATAGAAATAGAAATGGAAAAAATAGGTTGGGTCTCAAATGTACGTTGGTCTGCAAGTAGGTTCCGAACAGTAAAAGCTGTTTGGAACAATTATCTGATTTTGCATGTACACGTGAGTGAAAGTCATGATGCCGCAGAAACTGGGCCAAAAAGAAAATTTGAGTCTTCATCATTTCTACAAGAACTTGGGATTTTTTATGATGTTCTTGGTGAACTAAGGATGTTATCTTGTATATTTCAATCAAGAGAAACAACTCTTATGCGTGCTCAAACAGACCTGTCTAGAACTATTAGAATTCTAGAAAGCCTAAAAGCTGAACGTGGAGAAAATGAAAATGAAGTTGCAGAAGCTATTCGAAACGGAGTTTTCAAATGTGCTAAGGTTATGAAGATGACAATAACGAAGTGGGGAGAAGGAATTAACAGGTTGCAATTTTTGCAATATTTAGTTGACAGGATGCGACTTGGCTTATAAGGGAGACCTCACTCTAGAAGATCTAAACATAAGGGAGACCTCAAACCAAGTGTTTATGGAGGAATATTTAAAAGATATCTGTTTGTTTATTAGGTGATTGGCGAAGTATTTAATACAGTTACTGATGATGCCAAAGGAGACGATGAAGTTAAAAGAGTTGCATGCCGATTTCGTTTATCAGAAGTTGAAAGTGTAGTAGACTTCCGCACATGAAATGCGTCATCTAATCTTTTAAGTACTTTGAACATTCTTCCTACAACAACAGCTGATTGCGAACGTGGGTTTGCGGTTATGAACCTTATAATAACCGATTTGAGTACTCGGCTAACAATTGAAAATGTGTCAGATTTGATGTTTATTTCCATTAATGGCCCTCCACTTGCAAATTTTAATGCACAGCCATATGTAAAAATTTGAATGTAAGAGTACCGGACCGCAGTTTCAACTCCTCGCGGTAACAATAAAGAGAGGTACAAAGAAGTGGATGCTGGGTGGAAACAATTTTTCGTGAACATATTTAAATAACTAATACATTTAATATATATATAATATACATTTTATATATGTAATAATACATTTAATATGAACTGTAATTAATTAAGTTTACTTATTGTTAGTAATTAAGTTTACAATTGAAACAATTAAGCGCATAATGACTTCTGTTCGTGGTACAAAGATGGGAACATTAGTGCGTTCATCGGGAGAAGTCCATTGTTTTGATTGAGCTTTAGGTTGAAGCGTGTAATGCTATATACGGGTGACATATCGACTCTTGGATTACGTTTAAACTGAACCAAAGTCATTGGAAATTGAAACACGAGTTACAGTTAGCAATTCTCTTGGGCTAAAGTAAGCAAATGCGGCACTCATCTTGCGATTAAGTTTCAAGTGTTGCTGTAAAATATGGTGCAACCGTTCCATTGTGCAACCGGTTGCACAATGTAAAATATTGTTCAATCGAAATATTCATTTCGTTAGCATTTCAGCCAGCAACCATTATTTACAATGCAATGGACGTTATCAATCATTTATTGCGTAGGAACAGTTTTTGAAAGCCCAAGACGTCCAGCAAGGAGCAGATTCACCATAATACTCATGCAACTTTTCTTCAGTTTCTTTAATATTTTTTAGACGTAGAAAATAATCAAAATAAGTCACAATTATCAAAATACAATTTTTTTCAGTTTCTTTATTATTTTTTAGACGTAGAAAATAGTCAAAATAAGTCAAAATTATCAAAATATAATTTTTTTCTCCATTTTTAATCACATATTGAGAAATAGTTTACATTAACCATAAATTAACCGATAGATTTGCACAAAATTTTTAAAGTAGGCTTCTAAAAAATGTCTGAAGTTAGAAATTTACTCATCATTGCCACAGTAGTGTCAAGTTTTGAAAAGTCAATTTTCCGTCAAATTGCTCCCATACTGTTTCCGCTATAACAGTACAAATTTGTTTGTCGTATATATTACTTTTTCAAAAAATCTTATTTGAAAAAAATGGATGGTTTGATTTTAGAATAATTTGACATTAAGAAAAGTGTTTAATTAATCTAAATAACGAAAGTTCAAACAGTAAAACTTGGCAAACACGGCATTGCACGCAAGGACCTCTATTGTGAGTTTAATTAATTGAATATACTGATCAAGTTTAACTAATTGAATAGTTTGACTATTGAATATAATCCCCCTCTTTTGCCTCTTTAATAAAAAACTGAATATGCCTCTGACTCTCGTTGCTTTTATAAATTTCTCTTGTCTCTTCTAAAATACGTTCGAATAAGTCTTCTCAGATCACTTAATTAGTTCTGATGTAACGATATGACAAAATAATATTTTTTATGCAATTAATATTTTTTATAGAATTGCATGAGAGAATAAGAAGCGGAATGTACAACAAGAGATATTAATACTTGATGGTGGAAGGGAGGATGCCTGAATATTTAAGTTCGGAGATTGGTATGGATGAAAAAAGAATGATAGCAAGATTTAGGTGTGGTATTGAGGAAAAGGGCAACAAGAGTATTGGTTGAATGAGGAATATATGAGGTGTAGAGCATGTGGATTGGAGGATGAAACGCGTGTACATTGGGTGACTTGGTGTATGGGAATGGAATGGAATTAGGATCAACGACAGGTAGCTGTAAATTATAGGATATGTATGAATATAAATTTGTAGTAATCTCTTCTGTAACTTCTTCGCTTATATATGAGCAGGCGTGTAAGTAAGGGTAAGTGTGGTGGATGAGCGCATATACATGTGAAAGGTATGGACAGATGAACAAAGGATGACTGTTGAAATGTGGGTATGTGTTTGGGATATGGAATGGTTAAGGGCACTGTAC
Organism: Adranes taylori; assembly: GCA_009867245.2. Classification (NCBI taxonomy): domain Eukaryota; kingdom Metazoa; phylum Arthropoda; class Insecta; order Coleoptera; family Staphylinidae; genus Adranes; species Adranes taylori. The sequence continues at coordinate 4,925 of WYDF02108732.1, forward strand.
TGATAGCAAGAATAGTTTTGGAATAAGAAATGAAGGATGTTGAATAAAAAGTAGAAGATACGCAGGCACACTGCGTGAAAGGAGGAAAAGGGAATGAAGGGAAGGAATATTAAAGAATAATTTTTTTATATCTTAATTGGTTTCTTAATCTTACATTCGTATGAACCTAGCTGTAGGTTAATAAGTGTAGAATATATTCCGCAATGCTTGAATCCTCCCAGTAAAGATTTTCAGACAAAAAAATATTGTTTTGTGGCATTCTGCAAATAGCCACCTCTCCTCACATGCGAGGAGAGATAACCAGATCTCTCTTCACTTGTGAGGAGAGATGGCCATAATAAATATTAATCTATTTTACGTCAACATTTATGATCTATTTGTTAATAAAAAAAATCTAGTTTTCTGAAAATTATGTTTATTACAAAAAAAAAGGAATACGAAGTAAAGAAATCTATGTATAAAATATTAATATTTTTGTAGAACGCAATTTAAAATCATGAGCAAAATTCATAATAAAAGTTCTCTGTTTTCATTATCATGTCACGCCAGCGCATTCAACATGCACCCATTTTTGGCATTTCATCCATTTTATCCATTTCATTGTGCTTCAGGACATCGGAAATGGTTCTTTACAAATAGGTACGAAGCATCATCTTTATCAGTTGACGAAAAATCATCATTTGATGAAAAATCTTCTAGCTGTTTTGCTTTTTTTTTGCTTCTATTCTTTTAGTCTCTCGTTGTTTTACAGTGTGCAGATGTTCAACACTGAGGCATAAATTTTCTTTTGAAAACCTTTTTCTTAACTTCAGGAATTGGGCATATTTTATTTAAAAGTTTTTGTTGTGCGAGTGTTTTATGCACATTTCAATTAAAATCTTTGTTGGAGTAACATGAGCAGCACTGTTTCTTTCCGCGCTGACCTGAGCAAAACTAGATTGTAAAGTTGGGACTGTTAGTTATTTCAATGCACTAATTTTAGCTGAACTTGTCTCTTGTCTAATTTACCGGAAACTTGAATAGTTTAAATATTTTCAGAGGAGTTGCACATATTAAAAGCGTAGTCTGGAATTACTTCTGGGTTCCATTGATAACTTCTCGTTGCTTTGAATGCAGCCGTTGCATTTCCCGAAGTTGCAGAACGTCCTTCCCCGAAGTTGCTTCTGCAAATGATTACCAAATTGTAAACGGGTTTGTTTTCAACTTGGATTATTTTTAATCCACTTTTCGTCGGCATTGTAGTAAGCTCCTTTTAATGACTTAAAAACAGCACAATCAAGTGGTTGCAAGAAATGAGTGGTGTGACCTGGAAGACAAAACATTATAATGTCATTCGCCTCAGCAAACTCTAATACATCTATCGAGTTATAATGAGATGCTTGTCCACCTACAACAACATTCCCATTGATTTGCGTGGGAAGAAGCTTATTTCAAGCAATTGTTTAAATATTGTACCATTCACATATGCTGAATCTTCAGACATGAACACAACAGAACCTGGTGGAATTCCAACTTCAAACTACTTTTTTTATTCTTGCCTTTCATAATGATCGTTATTTTTAAGTCTGCGTTCCAAAACTAGTACTTCATTTAATCGCTTCCTTTAATAATAAGCACCTAACTGTTTTATCAGATCTTTGCAATTGCATTAGAAACGGCCACTAACATCATTTAGTAAATTTAGTTAGATAATATGTTATATAGTCAGTAATTTTTCATTAATATAACAATTATTAATTTAAATATGCCAAAATTGAGAAAATGAGGAAATTATAAAACCTGTGTTAATTTTATATTTAGTTTTCATGTACTGAATATTTTTAGTATATTAAGTTACATGTTGTTTAATTTTTATATATATGATTTTATTTTTGTGGTGTTTGTTTTATGTTAATAACGCCAGTACTAGATACAATAAAATAGAATAGTTTTTACTGAATATTATAATTCAACATTATTCTACGTTGGCAACACTGCAATGAATGGATTATATGAAACATCTGATTGTGTTTCTTTTTATTTCTTAGACTTAGAGAGAGTTAATTCTAATCATTGTAGATGTGCAACAGAGACAAAACACTTTCGTCATAATTAATTGGATGTTTACCAGACTTTAGGCTTATTTTATTTCACGAATGTGGGATGTGTCTTCTTAATGGGTTATCACTCAGATGGAAAAAATAGACTGCAGCCATCTATCCTCTCATATTTGTAGCCATCTATCCCAACTGATAAGAATAGCCGGTTATAAAATAAAATCAACCATTATTAAATAATAAATTTTTAGGTTCTATGAGAAGCATGTTTTGCCAGTTAACTGTATTAGTTGAATTAAAACAATTTTTCTAAATTTAAAAAAGGTTTGTAGCTTACATTGCTTAACAAGAAAAATTTTATGTTACCTTTACAAAATGTACTAAGAATTTATTTCAATTTCTTTAAAATAATGTACCATGTACAATACAAACTGTCACATACATAGCTGAAAAATATGACATGGCCAATTCTACAATATGACATGGCAATCTCTCACTGGTTTATCCTAATATTTTTTAAACATTTAGAATCCATGTGTTTGTCAATGCGTATAGCATAGAATTATTGAAATATTGAAGCAGAGTTGAAATATTGTACATGCTAACGATTTATGCCAATAAAGGTTTTATTATTAATATTTTTTATTATTTAATTAATATTTTTAAAGAACAAGGAAATTATGATCTTTATAAAATACATCATTAGTTACTCTTTGCATAAATCAAATTATAATTTCTAACAAATTTGTATTTTTAATAACCTACAACATTAATAAAAGATTTTAAGATTTTTTTTTAAATAAAATAAATACGTAAAATTAATCACGTTCATTTAAATAAATTTTTTCTTAGATGCTTAGATCTCCTAATTATAAGCACTTTGCTAATAACTCACGTCAAAAAATGTCGCTATTGCTTGTACAAACAAAATATTCGCTAAATTTATTCTCTATATGTACCGTATCAGACGTGACATGTGGCTCTGAGCCAAATTAGTTAAGTTGTTTGCAATTAAAATAAATCTTACATCTTAACAACAAATGTATGCTTATAGTTTCAAGTAGTGTTCTTGTAAATTATGAATGCGTTAGTGCACCATTATGTATTTATTTGAATAATAAATAAATATATATAAACTTATACACAAAAAAAAAATAGTACACAAACTAAACACGATTTCTTATTTTCATGTTCTTATGAAATCAATCTGTCAATAAAAATAATAATACGTAAAATAAAATATGAGATAAATGTAAGATTAAAAAAAAAGACTTTCGCTTCTGGCGATTTCAAATTCCAAAATAAAGCTCTTAGTAAGGCTGTTGAACTTGCGTTCATTGTCCTGCCTGGAAAGTGATTTTTACGAATTCCGAATTCGGAACAAACAACTCTTATTGAGTTTATTAAAGTTTGCGTAATTTCGTCTGAACGAGAGTTCAATGCGCATTTTCAACAAACAACTTGAGGGCATTACCTTAGGCTAAGCAGATTTTTCTACTCTTAGCGAGATGAGAATGCCGTTTTGAAAGCTTTCCAAGCCCGCCGCTAGTCGATTTATTGGATATCATCCGCAGTAGAAGGGGGAATGTAGCTCGCTGCCCATTGGCACGTGAAATCTGATTGGAGAGCTCCTTATCCTAGAAGTATAGAGTATAAAATCTAGGCAAGGATGTTATGCGATATTATTCTTAAAAATTCGCAACGGTTAAACGAATGTCTCTGATCCGAGGAAAATTCTCCCTTCCTAACGATTTCAGCATTTCGGCTAAGACTAGCTTAGTCACCGCCGGTAACAACCAAATCTGCCGCCGTCAAAAATTCTCTAATCTCATATAAAAAGCCATACTAGGCCAGTTTCAGACAGACGCATTTAGAGCTTTGTCTGATGGACCTCGAGTGAGCATATTCGCATGCTTAAATCAGTATAATTCTCTTTTGATGTTCAAACCTCACTCTTTACGGTAAGCATAGTCACAATGTAAAGAATATTTTGTTCACAAGCGCCACAACGAATCATTATGTCATATCTAGACAAAAAACTTCAATTGTATCAAGTGAGTATATTCTAAAACAAAAATTCTATAAACAACAGACAGGTATATAGCTAAGTTCGACTAGGTATTTTCAGCCTAATCTTTCACCTCACCTTCCTATTTTCACATCTATTTTGCTCACTCGACCATAAACATTTTATAACCCTGCAAAATCTACATCTTCGATGAGCAAACCGAGAGAAGACCAACGTCGAAGAAGCCAATGGAGAACTCACGACCAACCGTCTCGCCATTAGGTCGACATCGCCAATAAATCCGTCTCACCGACGAGACTATCTCACTGACGAAGCAATCGCCAACGAATCAAACTCACCCACGAGTTTTCATCATCGGAGCAGCACTGTCATTAACAAATCGACGACACCAGACAAGCAATTCGCTTTTACTATTGCTCTGAAGAGTATATATAAAAATTTTGCATACAATTAGCTCGCCGATTAGCTCGTAAATAATTTTGCATTATAATTAGACCCAAATATAAAAATTTTTTAGTCCTAAATAACGAACGTGATTAGAATGAATTACGTATTATAAATATTATAAATAATAAAATTCAGATTAAGCAAGCTCATATACAAAAAAAATTAACGTATCCTATTCACCGACCTATATGTGTTATCATTTATGCATAACGAAACAATGGGCGGTATTCGATAGATCCATTCGATTTGAAAGAACATCAAATTGATTAACTCCATCTAATTGTGAGAGCATTATGTTATATAAATTATAGTCCATCAGATATAAAGTTATTACTTTATTTTGTTTAAATAAATTAAATAAATATTTCTCATAACAATCTTATACTGCTATGGATCATGTCTTAATAAAATATTAGAAAGCAATATATAATTTTCATTCATGTTTATTTTAGATTAAATTTAAGCAAACGTTTTCGGAAACTAAGCCCATTATCAAGCTACAAAATTGTGAACAAAGTTAAAGAATCGCTTTTAAGTTCAACAATATATAAAATGAACTAAGTTATGAGTAAAAATTTTTACTTGGTGTTTGAGTGTCGACGGGTTATGTCTCCATTTTCCCTAACACTGAAAACGTGGTGACAACTAACTTTCGTGTACTCAAGTTGTTAATTTTAAATAAACTTAGTTTTTGTTACTAATTCAAATATTGACTAAACAGATCCTTGATTATTTTTGACGTAATTCAGTGTTCAAAATGAAAAGACAAGCTGCGAGCAACTCAATACAATACATTACAATTCGGTAACATTTATAATGAAATTACTAATGAACTTAATATTATAATTTCACCAATTAAACATAAATATACATACACATAAAATGAGACATGTCGAAAATACAGAATGTCAGATTACAAATTTATACAAGTCTACAATTCGTCATATATAATTAAAATTTGGAGACATATTTTTAATTGCTTGTATTTAAAATAATAAAACTTGTAT
>WYDF02108743.1:0-22312 GCA_009867245.2 Adranes taylori
TTTTGCATGTTTCCATTTTTGTGGGAAGTGTCTGAATTTAAGTATTGCATTTATTATGTTCGTAAGTTGTTCTATTGTTCTAATGTTCCAGTGTTTTAGAGTTTTGTTTGTTATGTTCGCTGTGCCTGGGGCTTTTTGTTGTGTAGGTATTTTATAATGTCTGTTATTTCAAGTTCTGTTGTTTCGTTGAATCTATAGTTATCTATTGTGTTTGTCAGTATGGAGTGTGCTTGTTCTAGAACTGTGTTGTTGGATTTGGTGTGTACTATGTTGTTTGGTGAAACTGCGTTTCTACTTATTGTATTATTTTTATACTTCGTCCGGTATATATTTACAAGCGATTGGTACAACTAGCACCCTCTCTTGCTTTGTGCAAGTACTCTGGAGGGACTGACGTAGGTTCAAGACATTACAGAGTTCTACATTTTCCGTTGCGATCTTGCGAATGTGGCGCCCCTCGTGATAATGCCAGAAACAATTGTGGTGGGTCAAACCACAATAAAATACTACTTACCACGTGTAATAATAGGTATGGCCCGTAATTTTTGTGGTTTCAAAGGGATAAATAGAAATATCTTGCCCTATAAATATTATAGTCAAAAAAACGCGTGAATGTCCGAAGAAGTTTTTAGAGCCTGGTTTCATGAGTCCTTCGTACCTTTCGTTACAAAAGACTTGATTTCAAAAATTTACCACCAAAAGCGATTCTAGTGATTAAAAATGCCTAGAGTCGTCCCAAATATGAGAAGAAAAAGCAGCAACAGAAGAAGAAGAATGAGAAGGCATAAGAAAAAGAACAAGAAGAAGAACAGAGTTCGGACGATGAATCTTTTCAATGATTGAAAAGTGATGACGGAAACATAAGCGTTTTCTTTTTGCCTTCTAACACCACTCCGTTTCGCCGGAGTGGTGTTACGCAACCGATGCCTAGTCTGCAACCCGGGAGGATTCGCTCAAGAAGTGTTGGAACAAATTGTGGCAATCTGTTATTCATGTGGCCATTGGCTCAACTCAACCTTCAACATCAGCAACTGAAACATCGATACAACCGGTTCTAGAGCCAGCTATTATTGAACAGTGCTGCGATAGAGGAAGAAATATGTTCAATATTGACATCTTGGGATTTACCCAAAGAAGAAGTGCATCAATGGCTCTAGTCAGACGGAGCCGACGTGGGTTACCCAGGTCCTTTCAGATGAAGAAATTGTGGATGAAGGAATTGTGGCACTTGAAGATGAAGAAAAGGATTTTAGAATGGTTCAGAAGGTGGCAATCGGTCTTCCAACACATATCAATATGAAGAAGCCCTAATGGCTAGATACCATCTATCACAATTCATCACTTGATATGAAAAACAGCCAGATGCTGACTGCACATATACAATGTTGCTACGACGTTTCAGAGCAATGGCAGACTCAAGATCAGAAAAGGCAGTTAAACACACAAAGCTTACGAAATATTTTTCGAAAGGATAATCGGAATTCGAATCAGAATTTATATAAACATTTCATTTTCAATTTAAATCAAAATTTCATTTTACATTTAAATCAAAAATTAATTTTAAATTTTAATCAAATATATATTCAATATCTTTTTTCAGTATATTAGAAATTGTGATTGTTATAAGTTAAAAATACGAATGTTTTAAGAACTTAAAAATAAATTTATAAATTCAAATCTAAGCTAACTCTTTTTATTTTTATAGGAGAAAATATAAACTCTTTTAACTGTCTTTTCGATTTTCCATCGTTCTATCGGTCCTGAGTCTAACTGATAACCGAGTTTCTACTGTAATTATTTTTTTATCTAATTTTGACACAGAATCTTCCCGATATTGATATATAGAAAACTTTATAATAATCACGTTTAAAAAAACATTAATTGAAACAAAAAACCTTTACTCTGTAAGCTAGATTTCTTGATTTAAGATTCAGCTATAAATTTTAATAAACATTCATTTATTTTCAGAAAATTAAAACTTTTGGAGATAATTTGTTTAAAATTGATAGAATGTATTTTATATTCAATTTGAAGAAAATTTTGGCAAACCTAATTTCTTAAAAAATGGTTTTCTGATTTTTTGGTAAGTGTGGCAGCCTAAAATCAAAATAATAGATAAGATACGTACTGGTGACGTTGAAGAAATGTGATTAGATTTTCCGATAGACGATTTTCGTATAGATCCATATAGTGCTGTAGCACTACCACATGATTCTGAACGACCGCGTGGTGGATGTGCCGGTGGTACAGTTGGCAGTATACGTGCAGACGAAGATGCTTTGACACGTTGCTCCTGGTGAATTAAATTATGATTCATATTCATGTGTTGATGATCGTTGGTCAGAACGTTTAATGAATCTGTAGATGTATCTATTGGAACTGTTGATAAATGTGCACCTCTTGCTAAAGTTCATATGGAAATAACAAGAATAAAATTAAAAAATCAGTTCAATAGACAAGTAATATTCAAAACATTGACATACGAAACTTTTTTCCAAAGTTTTCAATAATGATTACTGATTGCTAACTAGTCTCTTCGAGATAATGTCAAATTGAAAACCTAACAAATTTGAAAAGTTGATTTATCATCGTCAATTACACAATTTTAGTATTTGAGACGAAATAATTATATAGTATCGAAACGAAAACCGATTCTCATATTTCTTCAAGCAAGTAAATGCCACTGACGCAATACTTATGTTATTTTAAAATCAAATACACTATTAAAAAATAATAACTATGTATTTATATTACAAAACTTTTGCGAGCTCTGCCAAAAAAATGTCAAAATTTGTATAAAAATGTCAGAGAAATGATTTTTTGAAAATGACAGCAATATACACTAGCAGCAAGAAAATTAGAAAAAAAATTAATGGAATATGGAGTACCATAAGGTTCCATATTAGGACACAGCCAGTCGTATAATGCACCCATCTATACAAGTTAGTGTGTACTCACCAAAGACGCAATATTTTTAAACATAGCGAGTAAACATTGATCACATCATCTGTTAGTGAGCACTGTATTTCTAACGGTTATTGGTGTTGAAAGCTTCTCCTACATATGTTCTGTTTACGTTGTGTTTTTGATGAGTAAAAAGCACATAGCAACAAATAAACGAAATAAAATTCACCTTACAGACAATTGCAAATCTACCAGAATCATTAAAGGATATGCTGCAAACTCAAAGCAATTCTATCGTGCAAAAAGTGACATCCAAAGAACTAATTCCATAAAAATTTCTACATTTCTTCAAAATACAAATAAAGACAATGTAAACATACAGATAACCCCGTAATCCATGTCTGCTTGTTTGTCTTAAAAACTTTACGTTCAGAAAAACGTATAAGTTGAAAAAAGTTTTCAAACAATTTATTAAAAATTGAATAAAAAGAATTTAAGTAAATGTAGTATTCAGGACGGAATGCACTACTTTTTGACCTACGTCCACCAAGCTATGCAGAAGCACGAAAAATGCATACCCAGCTTTAGAAACCTTGCTAAAGCTTTCGATACGACATCGCATGAAATACTTCTAAGGAAACTTGAACACTACGGTGTCAGAGGAACAGGCTTTCCTGAAACAACGGTTTCAGGAAACAACTTTTCAAATCTTATCTACACAACAGAAAACAGGCTGTTTCACTAAACGGAGTTATGAGTCATGAACAATGTGTTACAAGAGGAATTTCACAAGGTTCAATACTCGGACCAGTACTTTTCATCATATACATCAATGATATCCAGAATCACGTCCCGTCACATATCGTCATATCATTAGCACGACACTAACCACAATTGCTAAAACCACAAAAGAACTTACATCAGCCCATTCGTCAAATGTTGAAAGTGTTAAATACTGGTTTAAATGAAATGACGTAGTACTCAACGACACTAAAACTACACATCTTCAATATATCATGAGCAGAGGGGGAAAATCGGAATCAACAAAATTTCTAGTAGTTCATATAAACAATCGACTAGCATGGAAAACACAATGCGAAACATTGACAGACAAGCTCTCAAAAAGTGTATATGCGATAAAAAGAATCACAAATATTGCCGGTGAAAAAGCAAGCTTAACAGCATATCTGAGCTTAACAGCGAGCTTAACAGCGCTGTCTAAGTCCAAAGTCTCATATGGAATTGAAATTTGGGGACACTGTGCTCACCTGGAACCCCTAAACTTGCAGCAAAAAAGTAGTGATATATAAGTGGTATATAAGAAAGGAAATCATGCAGGCCGTATTTTAAGAAACTTAGAATACTACCGCTCGTCCCTCTATATGTATTGAAGGTAACAACTGCCATCCACAAGTAAGCGCTACTTCAATAGATACGAAGACAGGCATAATTACGATACAAGGCAAAAAGCCTACTATAAATACGCTTAAAATCTGGTGAAAATCTACGCAGAGGATTCCATTCGTACAATCGCTATCCAGCCAAATGGAAAACCCTGAATAGTGCGGCATGCTAAACCCGATTAAAAAGCTTTCTCATGGAAAATACTTTCTACAACTTGAACGAAATAAAATTCCCAGATGAAATGGGAGAAAAACAAAATTAATTAACTGAATTAGTTTATTTTATCTTATTTTATTATTGAATTTTATTATATTGGAAAATAAGTATTAATATCTGTAATACGTTACAACATATTAATTATCTGATTGAATTGACTGAGAACTGTACAGTTTGATAATAAACTATTAAATCATTACAGGAACAATAATATACTCAACAACGTAATACCGAACAACAGGGATGAGATGAAAATGTAAACACACAATTACTCAATTTGTATGAATGATCAACCATTAGGCTCACTAAAATTTTCTTCCACGAAAAATCAAATTAAAGAGGTTGAAATTGGATGAAATTTTAAATTTACCTACTTAGATTCAAAAAGATTTTCACAGCAATAATGAAATAAGTTGCTTTCATAAGTACTGATTTCAGGTAATCTTGTCATCTCTATCGGTGATATTAAAACTCTTTAAAGTTCCCGTGGTTTTTGTAAATATAATTTGGTGACATAATGAAAAACTTCTTTTAGATGTAGAAAATAAAATTATATATTAGTGGAGAAATTAAAAGTTCAAAGAGAATCATAATGATCTTACTCAGATAAGGTGACGTTGGTGTACTAATAGCGGTGCAATGATTCCTAATCGCCGCAACTGCGCTTCCACCCTGTAGGTTTCCAACGCTGGTAGTTGAAACTGGCGTAGCAGTACTAATAACACCAGTACAACTTCCACTTGCACTCGCCGCATCATCACTACCAAAACCAGAATCCAAATCGCTGTACATTGCCCGATTGCGCTGTAGATGCGGTGAACCAATACATGCTGTACGCGTTGGTTGTTGCATTAGCTGATTTTGAGCGTGCATTTGTAGCGATTGCGGTGAGCCAGCATCTAGTGATCTATGATGATGATATAAAGTGTATGGAGATGTACTATTGTTATTCGATGCGCCCATACAAGGCGCAGAATTTTTACGACTTCTTAGTACCTAAGAAAGTGAATAAAGTTAGGGACGTCATTTTGTTTATTTCTTATTGGCAATTTTAATACATTGGAATTTTAATACATATCAATACATATCAAAGTATGATACAATTCCTACGTTACAAAAAAATGCAGAATAAAGGAAAACAATTATACATAACTTCAATTAGTCAAAAGGATAATTAGAATTTCTTGTTCAATTTATCTAGCTATTATATTCTAGCTATTATATTCTAGTGTTGCCACGTTTGAAGATTAACAAACTTTTTGAAATATCTTAGGAACGATAAAAGATAGGACATTCGAATAAACTTTATTCTATAGGCTATATATAGGCCCTTCCATTTTATTTGAAGTTTTTTCTAAAATCACAATTTTAGAAAAAACTCAGATTTTCTCAGAAACTTAACGAAGGATTTTAATTACATTTTTTCGGGACCTCAAATCATCCGCATATTCTAGTGACCATACCATAGAATTACAACGGAAAAAACGGTGAAAAGAGAAAAACAACGTGTTACAACGGGAAAAACAACGGGTACAACATGAAAAACAACGGGTTCAACGGGTTTCTGTTTCGGTTAGATTCCACTGGGCCCCGGCAAAACAAGGTTTGCCGGATCCGCTCGCGGTATATAACAATCAAGTCCAGGACCCAATTTGATACATTCTAATCATTTCTTTTTTCACGTCCATGGTGATCCTAGCTATTTTCTTCTGGGTTTTGCGCTTTTAATTAATTTTCATAATTAATGAATTTACTAAAGATATACGCGAAATAAATAAAATCACGTGAAAATGCACGGGGAGATTTACGTCATACGGGAAACCATAGTCAATTTCAAAAAACACAAGTATGTATTGAAGCATTACTTAAAAAGAACCGCCAGAACTTAACTGTCTCACAGAGCTGCTCTTGTGCTAATAAAATATGAGCAAAAAACGTATCATCGGTTTTACAAAAATCATAAGACACATTAAAAACAGTCCGATAAATGTCAGACTAGGAAACATCATATAGTTGCATAACGAGGTTTTATACCCTCTTTGAAATTAGAATATCGAATTTAGCACTAAAATAGTATAAACACAAGATGCACTATTTTGAATAAACTTTAAACTAAAGTCTACTTCATATTGTTGTTTTGTGAAAGTTTTAGTATTATTTTATTTAAATCGTAGTTGTTTTATTTTGTTCAAATTACTTAAAATATCTTCTTACCATTATAATTCTTGACAATTAAGTTGCCTATATATTTTTTCTCATTTTTAAAAGTTGCATTTGTAATTTTAGAATAGTGTTTATTTATACTTTGTATTTATTTAAATATTGGTATACTACTTTTTAGTATAAAATACATTTTATTACAGCAGTACCTTTCATAGTATTTCATCAGTACTGTTTTCGAATTAGTAAAGTTTGTTTTTGTAAGCTAAATTGTAAATTGCTTCTTGACAATCTTTGTATGAATCCTCTGTACGCTCTCACAGATCCTTCCGCAGTAAAAAGCAATTTTTTTAAAGTGGACAAAGTAAGCCACTAAACTTGTAAGCGAACTAAGAATGACACCGAAAAGGATATAGCGTTTCAAATAATCGCTGGACAATTTTCGTAAGCGATAACGCTTCAAAGTCGACCAATTTTATACACCATTTATATATTTTTAAGCGTCTAGAAGAAGTGATCAGCGGATGCTTTCTTCTAGAACAATATTATCTTCTCCCTTTATCTTTTTAATATTAGTTGTAATTGATATCTTTGTGAATATTTCGGTATTCTTTTTCTTTTGAGACCATTTCATTTGCATCATCAGATTCTCCATGTATATTTTTATTTGGAGTTGCAATTTGTTTGCGAATTATCATGCGAACATTTTTATGCTTACTTAAAACCAACAAGTCATCCATTCATCTATCATAGTTGATTTGAATGAAAATGCCAAAGTTAAGTGTTTTGTGTCAAAAGTGACATCGTTAACTTTTCATAAGTAAAGCAACCTTACAACTGGAGAAAATGCTATTACGTTAATGCGTTTTATTTAAAATTCAATAAAATTTTCTACTTTGAACTTTATATTATATTTTAATCATTCCTCGTATAATTTTTGACTGTCCTGTGTATAATTGTCATATACGGCGGTGATGTGGTTCATTAAAAGAAAACACGTGGCGTTAAACCCTAAGATTTTACTTAGCACATGCATATGACGTGCCAGATGTAGTCAGTTATAACATATTTTCTATGATTCAACGATAAGTAGTTTTACTTTTTTAACAAGAATAACAACGAAAACAATAGAAAGTTTAATTCAAAATTTTTTTATTTTGAAACTAAGGTTTTATACAATGAAAGTAAATGTATATCAGGTATCAATATCTATTAATGTAATCGTAACTTCTGTTATTATTTGCTTCTGTGTTATTTATTTCTTTTTTGCTTTTAAAGTAGTAGTAGTAGTAGATTTATTGTAATTTAATGCATTTAATCCTTAATGCTAAAAATGTTTACTGGTTTTGCTTTTAAAAAGGAAAGCAAAACCAGCCAAGGTATCTCTAGGTATATCAAGATGATAAAGGACACGTCGCAGTGACATATATAAATATAAAGGGTACTACAACGTAGAGAGGTTTCTAGAATTCCATCGGATACAAACAATGAGAGCACGCGCAATGCTAAATATTTTCCTTGTCAACCTCATATTTTCTAATTGTTCCCAAGGTTTTTTGTGGCCAAACGAGACATTTTTCACAAGAAAATTTAACAAAGGTGTAAACAACCAGTTTTAAACGTAATGTTGTGAAATACTATTTCCTCTCTTAAAATAGTTAAACAAATAAACGTTCACGTTATTCACTTCTATAAAAATGGTTTGTACGCTTTGAACCTGCTATTTTGGAATAGGTATTACATATATTGCAGATAGTTTGTATAGTGGATTTGAACTGATTGACTTGAGTCAATTTTGGAGCACAAACATGCTTAAAAGTCAGTTGATCATATGTGTATAAGTTGGTTGTTGAATTTTCGTGTTAGTTCACAAGTTGAGTAAGCGTCTGTGGCTATATTGACGCGCCTGTAACTAGATTCTAAACATTTATAACATTCATGACATCTGTGTAAAGTGAAAGGTGAAATTCAGCGAGAGTGCTAGCGTGTTTTGTTTTAAGTTTGTAATTTTAACTAATCCGTTATAACAATATAAAAAATATAAATCTAGACATACCTCTAGAGGCGGTACTGGTGGTAAGGGTGGTTTCTTCGGAGGTAGATAAATATGCGAAGGCATTGAGTGATGTCCTATCCCTGCTGCAGCTGCATTTAATTGTTGCTGAAATTGGGTGTTGTACTGACCTAAGCGATGGTGTGATGATAGTGTAGCGTAATAATCTTGCCTGGGCGGAATTTTGGGTGGAGTTTGACATGCATTTGGAATGTGAATTGGATCACGCGCCACTCCTGTGTTAGATAACAATTTTATACGCTGTAGTTCACAGAAAATACTTAATTATGTTGAAACAAGAAACCAGAACTGTCGAGGTAACAAAAAATAACGTTGAGGAATTTTAGTGCGTCTTGTCACAGACGTAAGGTACCATAGACGATTTTTTTGTTGAGTTCAATTCTTCGCACTTTTTCTACTAGAAAACATTCTTTCTATTTAATATTACTTAACTCCTATGCTTTCAGACTGTCAACAAACGTGCTACTATTTTGGTACTGTTTCGTCAAGAAAAATGTCAATGTGAAATTGTTTGTCTACTCAGTGTGTCTCGACAGATTGTGTCAAAAGCACTTATCCCGTTCAAACAGCTCGGTCATGAAGGAGATCGCCCGAGCAGAGAAAGGAAGTGGTCTGTTAAGACAGTTCTAGGACCTGGCAGATTATCAAAAACGAGTCCGCTCGTGAGATAGAAATCAATCGCAAGTCGGTGTGACAAATGTCTAAAAAAGACCTCAAATTAGAGCCCTATAAGAGCCAAAAGCGAATCCTCTTTACCGATGCGAAGCATCTTACGGTGAAGCAAGCGCACAAGCTCCAAGATAATCTAGTTCGTTGATGCTTCAGGAGCATCGACAATCATAGAAGATCGCCAAAATCAGCAGTTGGTTCTGGCTTGGAGCGAAATTTGCACCAGTGGCAAAACGCGCCTCTATTTTGTGAATCAGGGAGTCAACACCAACCAAGACGTGTACCGGCGCGACATCCTTGAGAACTTAGTACTTCCGTGAACCAAGCAGCACTTTGGCGTTGAGAAATGGCAGTTCCAAGAAGATTCAGCTCCGGCTCATAAGGCTAAAACGAGGCAAGAGTTGTGCAAGGCTTATTTTCAGAATTTAATCTCAGCTACCGAATGACAACTTCGTTCGTCCGACTATAGCGTATGGTTGCTTTTGTATGCAAAACTCCACAAACGTTTGGAGTCGCTGAAGCAATTGTTCTGCTGGGAATGAGTCAAATTGTCGCCGAAAGACCTGGAGTTCATCACCAAAAATATTCAAACGCGAGGCTCTGTATCGAACCTTAATGTGATCACTTCAAAACCATCTGAACGTATTATTACTTAATGTCCAAATTATTATTATCCGTTATAATTTTGTTAAATTTTCTTTGCTTAATTTATCAACTGTATTTTTTGCTAGCCTGTAGTTTGTAATGTTACAACATAATATTGGAAAATTACCTTCGCTACTACTCCTTCTAGGTATTGAAGCTGTAAGTGAATGAGACCGTTGTCTAGGTAATGTTGGAGGTGGAGTCAAATTGCAAGATGCGCTCAATATACCGCATTTTGGTGGACGTTCCGGTGCTTCAATTGGCCCGGAAGCTTTTCTAGGTGGAGGTCGGATATCTTCGCCTATGACATAACACATTTTGTTAATAAATTGTTTAAACTAACTTGCACTCTACAAATTCGATTAAAATTTGTTTACAATTTAATATTAATAACAATTAAGTAGATTTTTTAGAAATCATATGTGATATAAATTAGTGAACAAAACTTCTAACATTCTAAATCATGTCGGCCTGTTTTATCGGCTTCATAAAATCTAATTTATTTGCAATAAATATTCCTAGTTGTTTGTATTGTTTTCTATTTTTAAATTCATGCTATGTAAAATATTAATATTTAAAAAATACTGACTTGTATTTGAGTCCATATTATTCTCATTATTTGCATCACTTCCTCTTTTATCTTTAATCCTCGTACAACAAGAAAAAGCACTCTTTGTGTCCATTGTCGCATACTCAATAATATTCGATTTGGTACTACAAACACTCAGTCTTCGCTGCATATCATCATTCAAACTATTCAGAACTTCCTGTTCCTGAATAGTTGGAAGGCCATTTGCTGATGTTCCACTTACGACACCAGTTTCAACGGATCCACTATTCGATGCAGCCGCACTTAAGTCAGGAGGTGGAGGAATTATATAGGACATAATCTCTTCCTGCGTTAACTCAATAGCGGGTGTGATTTTTTGAGTGGGTGGCGGTACGGTATTACTAGCGAGAAATTCCTCCAAATCAAGGTTTTCATGGAGAACACCTAACCTAAAAGAAGCAATTCTTCATAGAAATTTAATTTTTCAATAAACTTTCAAGCTAAAATTGTATTTGCTCACTTGATAATAGTCAATAACAAATTGACTATGTTCTCAAAATTTTTAATAACTGGTTGATCTCACTATACCGAACATTAAACAAAATAATTAAATAAAGTTAACAAGTTTTAGAGAAGTAAATGAAACTTACTGAAATGCGGAAAACCCCCCTTCAAAATGATACATTTCATCCAAGTAGGGAAACGTATGATTAAAACCCCATAATGGTCTATATATTTTCTTAAATAAATAATGAGCAATCGTAGATGTTATTATAAAATGAAAAAAGTGAAGAAAATTATACCTGTTTAATTTTTCCATAGAATCAGCAAATGAAACAGGTGCATATCCAATAGGGACAGGAGTAATGGCAGCACTGACAGCATCAAGTTCGTCTGGCGTTGCTGGTGGTGGGAGCATCGTTAAATCAATTATATCCGGATCGAAAACGTACAGATCATCTTTTAGCGCATCTATCTCATTATTCGAATTTATTCCACTATTTTCTTTCAGTCTCTTTAGATAAGCTCTTAACTCTTGCTTCTCGCCACTATTATCAACCGCTGATATTAATGAATTATTTGCATCGGGACTGCGCAAACCAAAACTAATCATTCGATTTTGTTTGTTCGTCGCTGCTGATTGCTCTTTGATATCATGCAGTTGGCGAAAATTGTTACGTTTAGGTGAATTACGCGGCGTACAGATTGTTGAATCATTGTCGCTTTCAGAGGCTAACGCTTCCGATCTTAACAGTTCTATATACAAAATATAATTAGATTTCTATTTATTGCATCCAACATAATGGTTTTACAAACGTGAAGATAATATAAGTTCATTGAAATCAGGTATGAAAACTAAAAATCATTTAATTTCAGCCGAGAATTTTATCTTATAACCCGAATTTTATCTTATAAGACCTTTTACTGTTTTTGTTAGTTGATTATAATTACGGACAACATTTTGTTTTTTCCTCATCTTCTTCATTTAAGTGTAACTTGCTCGACGCAAAGATGTTGGAAAGATCTTGAGCAAATGATCCTGGATTCTTCTTCAACTTGCGCAATGTTATTTCCCGTTGCTTTAAAGTTGTGTCGTTGGCAAAGAGTACACATTGTAACGCATAACTTTTAATGTGAATTCGTTAAAGAATATCATAGTTAGTTAGTTCACAGTTTATTATTAAAACAAAAAAGTTTGAAGTTAGAGATACACAAACATTTTTGCTTACGTCATAGAGTAACAATATTGAAAATATATAATATATATATATATAATAAATACAATTTAATAAATAAGATACAAAGGATGGCTAAGATTGTAAGCACACGTAAAGCCCGTTGCTGACTAAAGAAATCGTAAGTTATTACAATTAAAGAAATCATAAGATTCATTTAATGAGTAAGGTGGGCAATTCCATAGCAAACAAAAAATTTTGCTTTTGGAATTCTTCATATTCGGGCAGGCCTTGATATTGTCTGGTAGAACGTTAAACATCTTTCGACCTGAATAGAAAATATTTCTTTCATATGGAGACAACGAATGTGTTTGTAAGAGAAGCATATCTCTGTGTTTTGACTATGAGTTCTTTCACTACCAGTAATGAACGTATTCATATTTGTATACACAAAACACAGTGATGTATATATAAATAGTTCATAAAAAGTGAGCAACTTTATTTCTTGGAAAATTTATCTTATAGCTCAGACGCCAATCCAATTTGAAAAGTGTTCGTACCACACGTTGCTGCATAAGAAATACTCTATTCGCATTAACATTATTTCTCCACACAAACGACTAGTTTGTAGTATTGAATAGAATTATGGATTGACTGCAGTGAAACGATGCTATATTTAGTGCTTAGACAATCTATTACAAAAATGTTCCATCTGCGGTGTCCAACGACTCCACATATACTGGCATTCATTATAAACCTCTTGTGTAGATTTGCCGGTGATTTTTATTCATTTACGAAGAAAAGAAAAAGTGTGGGGTCTACAAAATTCGTCAATATTAGAAAAATTAGCACTCTCTTAAAATACCTAATAGACTTATTTTTGATTACTTTTCCGAAATTGGCCTTTAAATAGAATGGCACAATGATCAGACAGGTTACATTTTACAACCAGAGACATAAGTTTTTAACTCACTTAAAAACTCCTGGCTTACAGTTTTGCTTCGTTTGAGACTCACAGTTTTTACCTGTCAGAATCTACTAAGAAATTGTCCAAACGGATCTTAGATGCACTTGCAACTCTCGTGGGTTCATATATAAGTTGACACAAATTATAACAAGACAATTTCTATGCAATTAATTTTGCTATTCATCTTCTCAAGATAGTCTACATTAAAACCCCCTGTATAAATAATACTCTTGTTTTCTTTCACTGATATTAAACATATAACGTTAAAAACATTACAAATTATATCGATGAGATTAGCAGTCGGATGACAATAGATACCCACAACTAAATAGACCATCTCCTCAATACACCTCGGGCAGCCGCCCCCTTCGCTGTTTGAACATTTAAAATTTTAGCAGCAAAACTCACCTATGGCAGCATTTGTAAATGAACTCCGTGCGTCAACTAAATTTTCAACCCGTCCACAAGTCTTATTGAGCAGTAACAACGAATCACTGTGTTTCAATTTACTTAAACCTTCATCAGGCGTATTCTCATTATCGCTTTCCATATCAATACTAGTTTCTCGCCAACCTAACATTTTAATTGATACATCCTCTTGTTGATTCAGATATTTCTCCGAATTTTCAACTAAAGTTTGCATTTCTTGTACACGTCTCAGAACTTCATCGTTATTTGTTTCCAAAATATTATTTCCTAGAAAAAGAATACAAATACAAAAACAATAATAAAACATATACCACGTTTATTATTCTAATTTCATTATAAGAACTGGTGCCTCAGAAGTGATTAAATTCCAGATCTGGCGTTTAATTAACCTTATAGCCATGTATAGACATGTGTAGCCATGTAGACATGTAGTGTTATGCATATTCCAAAATGAAAATAAGTTACTAAGCCCAGTACGTTGAAAATTTTGAAAGCGTCAAGGAAAATGAAGATCTTGAAACAGTATTTTATAGAAATAACACAGTTTGCAAAAAAAAATGGTTCTGACAACTCTGTACTCGTTGGAGATAGCAAATGAGATAATCAAAACACAAATAGACAGATTCAATTTTTAAACAAGTTTATCTAAGCATTCTAAGAAAATTAAATATTCCAAAACTCAAATGGATAGACAGAATCCCTAAAAATGCTTCTAAAATTTAAATAAGAATAGTTATCGTTACAGTATTTTACGGACTATAAGACGCACTTTAATGTTTAAGCAATTGTTTTTAATAACAACATTTTTACCATTTACAATTGCAAAGCCGGAAAAATTATTTATGAAAAAATAATTTATTAATTTGTACATCCGACCTGGCCTTTAAAATCCCAGAAAATCGTTATCTGAGCTTTCTTCTTCATATATAAGATGATCTTTACTGCCATCGATAGCGTTACTTATACCGTACTTCTTGAAAGATTTAATAATAATGTCATCATTCACTCCAGACCACGATAATTTTATTGACTGACACATTTGTTTCATTGTAGATCGTTTTAAGCACCGGTGTGAATTCGTGTTGCATTGCAGCAATCATCCATTTGCTCCATTCCTCTCTCATATGCATTATCGAGACATTAAGAGGTTCAAGTGTACAGTAAATCCTCCCGGAATAACAGAAAGTTCTATATTCCTGCCTCAATTTCTCCTTCATAGACTTTTTCAAATGACTACTAAACTAATCCAGCACAAGCAGTCAACTCTTCTTCAATAAAGTACTTTTTCTTCCCTTCCGCACTCTGTCAGTACAACATGAAAAGACAACAGTGTAGTGCATTTCTGTGTACGTAGGATTTATTCGCTGTCGCCGAAGTAGCGGAATAATCGTCGGTGGTGCTCTTCACATGTTACTTTGTAGAGCCATCCCTTATCGGGTGTAGGGGTGTGTGGTGGTACATCGTCTAGAGCTGTAGCTGGTAGCGGTGAACCGGGGGGTGTTGTAGACTCTTCTTGCTGCTTCAGGGGAGTGGATGGAACTCGTACATATATCAGCATGCGTGGTGTACGCGGGCAATGTAGCTTGAGTAGCCTCTCTGGAGTTCCAGCTAGACGTTTGGCATCCCTCTTCTTCTGAAGTTGGCCTCCTCGCTTTCTCATTGACGCAGTACTTGTCAAGGAAGGGTTTATGAAATCTTGATGAGAGTGTGTGTGTGTGTGTGTGTGTGTGTGTGTGAGAGAGAGAGAGAGAGAGAGAGAGAGAGAGAAGAATTAAAGCTAGATGATGATGATAAGAGATCGAACGATTCAGCCGAAAATTAAATAATACAATTTGTATACTTGACCGTATGTTATAAAATTTGACTACTGACTTTGTTGAATTTAATATAAATTTAAATAAAATAAGCGATTTGTTGTTGGAGCTTACTCTGAACAAAATAGATTCAGGAAAATATGGTGAGTGCAAATAAATGTTAAAAACTGAATAATAATAATAATAATAATTAAAGCTTTCACAAAAGCTTCAAATGCGGAAATATTACATGTTATATGTGTGATAGACACAGACCCACACTCACATACACATCCACACATTTATTTATGGCAAAGGATAGCGACAGCAGATCATATATGGCGGTGATCTTTTGATGACTTTTTCGCGCGCGTTATACCAGCACGTTTGAGTATTATATTCTATGCGAGTCGGCATTTATTTCATGTTTTCGCGCCATATCTTTTAAATAGTAGTCAACTTGTATTAAGATTACTTACTATGTTAATTAATTGATTGAATTAATTAGCATGGAATATGTTAATCCAATATCATCTTTCGATGTTGAATAATAAAGAGATGGAAATATAATACTTTCTCTTCATCTGTTGTGGCATTATCTGCGATATTTTGGTGTTGGTTTGCATGCTATATGCCCATGACACTTCATAAACCCGTAGCACAAAAAGTCTGTTAAGCTATACTGTAGCGCTAGCTTACGAGCGTGTATTCGAATCATTTTTGTATGAATTCCAATTCCATTTACACGGTGTCCTTGAACACAATTCAGTACGTCATATTCTAATTTTGGCGATTCTGCATTCAGTCCTCTATTTGCACATTTAATCTTCCTCATTTTTCTTCAGTTTTCTTTACTAGCTTGCCAATCGCGAATTGTTTTTTCTGTTGGTGGAGGGTCGAATTGCTACGCAGCTGCTTTGATCCCGTGTTCTTCTGCATATGCTATTACTTTCAGTTTATATTTCACATAATATGAATGCCTTTCCATGACAAAACTATCTACTAGCAAAATATTTTACTGTTACCGATAACACAATCACTTTCAATCCAAGTTTTGGTACTGTAAAGTGTAATGACGCATCGTAGGCTAGACAGTATACATGGTTTGTGACGACGGTGTAGGAGGGAGATAGAGATCGGTGCGCTGATTCAACTGGCAGAATCTAATGTTGCCAGATAGCGATAGCTTTCCTGCGACATCGAATATATGGCCATTTTTAAGACTGGTGGGAATTTTAAATCCAATACAGGTCATTTTAATATCATTTTCGAGTATAAGACGCATCTAAATTTTGGAAGCAATTTCTCCAAGAAAACAGTGCCTCTCATAGTTCGTAACATACGGTAATTGAAAGACATTAGCTCTTTGAAAATGCTCAACAGAGAATGTATTTATTCAACCCAAACCCCTATAAAAGTCATAGTACTTACCATAAAAATCCATAGAAATAACATTATCCAAATTAGATGGCTTCAATGGATCTGTTTTGATTTGATGATTTTTATTCGTTAACGTGCTATTCATATTATTATCCAAACTGAATCCAATCATCAGCGGAGTTCTCGATTGTCGCCCAACTGTGTTATAAAGTCCATTAGTTTTGCGATTGATATTTTGATAGACCGGATATGAAGCAAAGCATACAGTTTTGATTTGCTGCTGATTCAGATAACTCCAGCGTTCAGGTACAACTCGATGCTGACTTAGGTAAGGTGGTGCTAAATCTTCCATTGGCGGAGCTTCTTCTTTATCAGCGTGTAATAATTTTCCTGTCAATAGTTGATAGTAACCTTTTAGAACTAAAACTAGTTCATTAGCATCGCGTTCTTCTAATGAAACACCAATTATTTGTTCGTTTTGAAGACGTATAAAAATGGTACGAGTTATTTCATCTTCAGTGCGAACTTCTAGAAGTTTCATATCTTCTATATTAGCTATATGTACAGGCTGAAATCAATTACATAAAGAAACATAGATACCAAATTAAAGTTTCTTCAGAAACTCACCACTGAATTTCGCGTTCCGGCAATTTGACTTATACCAAACTTTGGACTAACAAGAATAACGCGTTCGAGTACGTCAGCTCTAGGTCCAGCTGAAAAACATTTAGCTCCATAACTGGGCAATTGACTCACGAGATCCAGATAATGGAGTTTCGCTTGAAGGGCGGTTAATTGTTTCCCCGAACCGGCCATCGTTGAATGAAGTTTCAGAAAATGAGCAACCAATTTGCGAATCTCCTTGCGCTTCATTTTATCGAGAACTGATGCGGGGACGAAACGTTCTAAACCAAATTCTCTCCTATTAAATAAGATAATTTTTTTTATAAAAATGCTGCTAAAGATTCTGAAATAGGAGGAATTAAAAGATAAAAAAACAAACTAAAACTTAATAAGTTACTCTAAAAAACTCAATAATTTAATCTAAATCAAGTGTTCCAAAAGTTCATTTATTAACAATTTGCATTTTAGGTGTCCCCAGCTACTAGGCCCAGCAAATGTACGTCTGACATGATCGGAGAGACAATTACCTTTTGTTCAGAAACTTGTGCGCATTTTTTATGCTGAAGTTGTTTCTGAATTGTTCTTATCAAAGCAGGATCGTAATTTTTACTTTTTGACTACTATACTGCTTTTTATATTTCATTCTGTTTACTTGTAACATAAAAATGCTCGTACATGAGATGATACAGGGTTAGGTTAGAAGTTCGCTTATCTTATTATTATAATGAAGTACTTAATTTCTTACTTATATGATAAACACATAAAGGCAATAACAAGTTTAAATAATTTTTGTTTATTGTTCTCTAATATTTATAATTTCAAATATATGACTCGACTCGCGATTTTAATTTACTAACAATATGTATAGCTTCTATTTTATAATGGAAAAAAATGGTTAGGATGATTCCATTTCCATTAGCAAAATAACAAGTAAAGTTGCGGACTAAAGGTAATTCACTATTTGATATTAAATTGTTCTTCTGATTGGATTTTATGGCTTCTCCAGGACGTTGGTGGAATTAAATGGTTGAATGCTGAATATTTAATGATGATAAGTAGATCCAGCCAGTTGACATGATAAAGATAGGTAAATGGTGTGAGATATATTGTTGATGATACGGTGTAATTTGTGACGAAGAAAATGAAGTTTTTGGTAGGTTGGATTTACTTGCTGTCGCCGAAATAATAGCGGATCATGCGCCGGTGGTATTCTTCACGGGTTACTTTCTAGAGCCATCTTTTCCGGGTGTAGGGGGTTAGAAGACAACGCCCGGAGCTGTAGGTGGTAGCGGTGAACTGGGGGGAGGGTGTTGTAGACTCTTCTTGCTGCTTCATTGGTGTGGTTCGTGTAGGTACATCTACCAAAATGCGTGGTGTACGCGAGCAACGTAGTTTGATTGGTCTTTCTGGAGTTCGATCTCTGACATAGTTTATGGTATTAACTTAACGTTTGGCGTCTCTTTTCCTCTGCTGTCGTCCTCCTTGTTTTGTCATCGAAGTTGTAGATTGTCAAGGAATGGGTATGAATATTGATATGAGAGAAGAATTGAGAACGAAAGATTCAGCAGAAAATTATGAATGGTGGTGTCTATGTACATATATCTGATGTTCGTAGAATTACTAATGATTTGAGTTGTTTAATATTTAATTTAAATTTAATTAAAATAAGTGATTTGTTGGTGGCGTTTACTTATAACAAAATCAGATTCCAGAGTGCGACTTATGCTCGCTTTATAGGAATAAGTTTCGGTCATTGGGTGCTGAATTATGTTAGTTAAAACGTGCGAATATGCTCACTCAGAATCAACTAGAGCAAGATCTAAAATGCGCCTGCAAAACGCTAGATTGAGTGGATCCTTTTATGGGGAATTTTCTGAGAAGAAGCTGCTTCTGACGGATTAGCTGCCCAATGGCACTTTGCGTGAATTGGTGACAAGATGGGCGAGATTTGGCGAGAATTTTAGGAAGGTTGTACTTCGGACCAATAGAAAAAGTACTTCCTGATCCGTTGAGATTTCTAAGGATTAAAGTTGCATTGTTTTTGTGGCAGTTTCCAAACGGTGGTGGGTAACTTCATTCGGTCAAAATTTTATGGTGCATTTAGATTTGATCATGCACGTACTGAGCATACGCGCACGGCATTCGTTCGCGCTCACGGGAATCGTGTAAATTAAAATTAATATTCTGACGCATGAACTGATCCAGTTGTTCGCGATGAGGTATCAATACTTGCAGTAGCAACAACACCGTATTCTTATTTCATTTGGAATTTGAATTGATTTTATATTGTAACTATCTTATGTCCCTAGGCACAAAACAAACACAAAATAAGTCTTAATTGTATTAAATTAAAATCTGGACTCCAAGACTGAAACGTTCTTCAAATTTCAAAATCAATTTTATTATTCAATAAATCTCTCTCTCTCTCTCTCTGTCTCTATATTTTCTTCCCGTTTGGATAAATAAGTAATTTGTAAAACCTTAAATTGTTTTTAAATCTAATCAACACAATTATACGACCGAGACAGACACCAACTGGAACACATTCGCACCTATTTAGGCATACTGACACACAATGCGAGCGTGCACGCATAATCGTTTAAATTTGAGCAGTCGTGGTGGATCAGTGCGTGCGTGCTCAAATCTAAACACACCATTAGAAGCATTGCATTGAAAACGCCTTTTGCAAAAATGCGTGGGCTTAATATCCAATCGGATTCGTTGAAAGCACTAAAAGGGTGCAAAGTGTAACTGTCTATTCAAAATGAGTGGTGGAAATATTCGTTAAACGTTTTTTCCAGTTAAAAAGCTATTAATAATAACAAGCGTTCGTAAAAGAAATCTCCCGATACTAAAATATTGTATGTGTTAAAATGCACAGTAACATGTATGTATGAAAGCATGCCGCCGTATCTTGTGTTGTCAGTATTGTATATAGGATTATTTCTTTCTCACGTTGGCATGTCTTGATTTTTTTCGCGAGATTGGGATTTTATTTTAAGCGTATTAAATATTTATAATAATATTTCTACTTAATTAATCGTTATTATACTGATTTATTGATTTCTTAAATTGTATATATTTGAATAATTGAATTAGATTTGGTTGGTGAATTTATAATACATTAATTGAATTAATGAGAATCCGGTATCAAAGTATAGATCAATATATTACTAAGTCAGAGTTTTAGAAAAATTGTCTTAATTTCTTGCAAAATTATAACTTTAAGATGACTTTTAATTAAATTTAATCTATAAGATTGATAAAAAACTAAATAGAATTCATTATTTACCTTCAATGGCGGAAACTAAATGTAAGATGAAAAGATTTCATTAAAACAATTTTTTTTATAATTTTATAGTTTAAATTTCAAAAAAGTCATCTTAAAGTTATAATTTAGCAAAACAAAAATTCAAAACACTTACTTAGTAATGTTAAAATGTTGATCTATACTTTAGCATAAAAATGCGTACAAATTTCTGAAAAAGGGGTAATTGACTCTCCGAAACATATCAAATGTACGTTAGGTGCATATAAAATGCAAGTTATTAATAAATGCAGTTTTGAAACACTTGATTTTCATTCAATTGGCATGTGGACATTGAATGAACACTGAGACGTACTTCAATATTCTACTTACTCAATAGTTTTAATGGTCAACTTTGAAGCAGAAATATTATTGGATAATGCATGCTGGTAGACATGTAGCGCAGCCAATCGTAATGCAGTATCGTATTGCAGTTCTGGCGCAAACCGTTCCTGTACCACATCATTGCAACACTGGGTGTACAAGTAATCGAGAGCTGCCAAATCACGTTGTGCTAATACGGCCGCCGATGTTGGAACGAATGCTACACGATACAGACAACGTAGTTTGTAGGCTCCCGGACGGGAAGCAATCTGCGATCAATGAATATTAGAAATTTCTGAGCTCATTTTCTATATTTTGAATAATAATGAGTTAAAATAGAAAGGATAAATCAGGAGACCCGTTAAACCTAGCAAATACATGCAGAGTATAAAAATAAGTTCTTAAAATATATATTTCATTATTCAAAATTGGCTCAGGATATTTGGCCACTTAAACTGTTGAGATGAGATTACTTTACTATTTTATAAGATTCCCATCTTTTATTTTTTCAAAAAAAAACCTTTCATAGAAAGAAAGTTCATTAAGATGTTATATAAACTTTTTGAGGTTTCTAAAGAATAGGTTATGTTTTTACGTCTGATGGACTATAAGAATTTTCTATAGCATATATTGCTCTTGCATAAAACTATATATTTATTTTATTTTGGTCGGGCTGATTTTTCAAATTCGGCCCATCGGATTTTTCAAAATCCATTGCAATAGAAACAGTTATTTTACAGCAACAAGCATAAATATTTTTCTTATATGCTTGCTTCAAATATTACGATTTTTATTTTCTTTTGTATATAGAATAAATTAGATGAATTTACTCGCGCTCGTTAAAATGACTAACATATTGTTTGAAGTTAATTATAATGCGAAAGGTAGTTATGAGTATGATGACTCTCTTCATTAGAAAAAACAAAGATAAAAATAATAGTAAACTACAGATGAAATGATAATTGTTATGATTGTTCTTCTGAGGGTTCGGAAGTATTGTTGTGATGATGCTGATCGGGTTGACTTGGCGTGGTGCGGGTTTGCGGTTGATGATGAAAAAATCGTTCAGCCAATGGATGAAATCGGAGATATGGAATAGTCTCGTCGAATGAAATACGTTGTTGTGTGGTTGCGAGTGAATGGAGACGGTCTGTCTGCTGGAGACGGATTGGTCGGATTTGGCGATGTTG
>WYDF02108743.1:22412-38033 GCA_009867245.2 Adranes taylori
ACTCGCTGGCGATGTTGACTCGCTGGCGATGTTGACTCGCTGGCGATGTTGACTCGCTGGCGATGTTGACTCGCTGGCGATGTTGACTCGCTGGTGATGTTGATTCATTGATCGTGGCTTCTCCATTAGCTTCATTAACGGCGCCTTCTCTTGATTGCAACGAAGACACGATTAAGTGGGTGAATGGAGAGTTGAGAAATGAAAATACGAAAAATAAATGAAGATGAGAGGAAACGAAAGATTCTGCTGACGAGTAAGGATGTGTTATGTGATGCGTAGCGTAATACTTCGAATTGATTTGATAGATTGATTAACTTGATTTTAGATTTATTTAGAAAGATGATTTTAAGGGCTTTTATATCGAATTCTTTATATCGGTGTATATAAACTCCTTGTGGTGATAACTTTACATGACTAAGATCTCAAAAATAGCAACAGTTTTCGAAGTAAATAAGTAATAAGTCATCAGTAAATAAATCAGTTTGTTTCGAATTATGACCATATAATAAATAAACCATTTGTCTCTTTTTCGCTGAGGCTGTTCAGCCGATAACAATATAGACAAAGTAGAGGATCGGTTTAATAGTTCCAAAATTATCAATAGAACAAAAGCCGTCGGGACCTCACGGGACCTTTCTCACTTTTTAGATTTCTGCGTACGGACTCGAACTGTAAAATAAGTTCCTACAGGTGGCATAGATTCCTAGAGAGTAATAAAAAAACATTGAACTCCGAACTCACTATTCCTTGGAAATATTCAATATCTAAATTCAATTTAGTAAATCTAATTCCCCTCCTTAAATATAATATTCATTACTTGCAGAAAAAAGTTAATTAATCATTATATTTATATGAATTAATTGTGAGAGTAATTGGATAATTTTTGATTATAGATTGAACTGAATTGAACTAAATTCTAATTATTGACAAGAAAAATTAAATTGCACATTTAAATTGTACAAAAACGATTTTATTAAAAAAATACATAAAATCATTCTAATATTTTTTTTTAATATTGCGGAAAACGTCAATAATAAAAACTGGACCGCTTTTATCCAATTCAGGACTCTCAAGTTCAGAAAATTGTTTTTGTTTTAAATTATTTCTTCTGAAAATTATTTATACATGATATAAATCAGTTTTCGCAAATAAAAATTAAAACTCAGTGTTTAAAAAGTAAATTACATTGAGTAATTAATTGATGTAAAACAAAACTCATACACATAATCGTGAAAGTCCAATTCCAACATCGACCATAATTGCCCCAACTTTTGTTTTGAGAGCGTGCGTTTATATTCCTCCGTTGTTTTTGTAATTTTTATTCGATTTAGGCTTCTACATTCATTCGTGGTGTAATTCATGGCATAAACGCTAAACGAATTTAAAATGTCAAGATCTTTTAATTGAACTCAAAACGCTTTTGTATTTAACTTCTGCTTTAATATATATCGTATGTAATGGAAAACTGAAAAGTTTTGACACAAAATGTTTTGACCTCATAATTTCGCAATAAATATCTGTATTTACAATAAATAACTTTAATATTATAATACATAAAAGTACATAAGAGTAAAGTAAAAAAAATAAAACAGAGATCTAGCGAAAGGAGAGAAGCAGAGGAAAAAGACAGTATTAAAAGGTTGAAGTGTGAACATGATATTCAAAAACGTAAAATGGATTTAAAATGGGAAGAGGCACAATTAATAATTTGGTAATAATCAGTGGCGGATTTTCGCATAGGCGGTGGAGTGTGGTCGCCTCGGACGCCGCAAGCCAGGGGACCCACACGACAATTAAAAAATTATATTTGATCAATTTCATTTCATATTTATTTATATGGACTGAAACGACAAAAAATGGTTTGATATCTAGTAGATTGCACTGAAATTTAATCCATCCCCAAGAAAACGCATTTAGAGAATGTAAACTACTGTAGTTTTTTACAAAAACATTTTACTGGTCAAACATTCTTGTTGCATATATTATTGTTTACCGCCACAGCGAGATTGCAAATATTTTTACATATTGCGACGTTTTGTGTTTATCGGTTCACTATACCACGTAATAAACAATTTGTATCCTTCCATTTCAAAATGAAAAGTACTACTATGTTATATGAATTTATTTTCGGATAAATATCATTTTTTGCTCTCATTAAAAACGATTATTTTTGTGTGTTTCGAAATTGTAATTTTATTGAATTTATTATAAATAATAAATACTCAAATAAATTTAAATAAAATAAATTAATTAACAAGTATATATATATATATATATATTAGCGGACCCGGCAAACGTTGATTTGTCCCCCACTTGGTCCCTATATTTGCCTACGGCGCCGACATCTCCGCAGTTTCCTTCTCCGCAGTTCCCATCTCACATCTCCGCAGTTCCCGCAGTTTCCATCTCCGCAGTTACCGCGACCAGCGACGACATGGTCTCTTTGCCGCGGCTTTGTAGCGGACAGCGGCATTGCCGTGGCCTACGACCCCGTGCTGCAGCGTCATCTAGTAGCGAGTTACAACAAAGTGGATAGCATAAAAATATTCTTTGTACTCAAATACCTAATTCTATAAATTTTCATGGCGATCGGTTGAACGACGTGGAAGTTGATGTACTGCAGCGCCATCTAGTGGTGAGTTAGAAGAGTGTGGATAGCATTAAAAGCTTCTCCCTGAAGAAATACATTTATGTGCCAAGTTTCATGATGATCGATCAAACGGTGTCGAAGTCTATTAATTTCAAACATATAAACATCCATTTATATATATAATATAGAAAACCTTTATTGGCGTAATACAATTCAATAATAATTCAATAAAATAATGTAAATGTATCCATAACATAAACATAATATATAATTCTAATTTCAATATCGAGAGATGGAGACAGAACATCCCTAACAAGTAAATCTACATCCGAATAGTTCCTCTCACCCGATTTTATACTTTGCTATTCTACCCTCAATCAATACGTATTTATTCCTATCGTTGTATCTTGGATCCCTTAATCTTGCACTGCGCTCCTTTTCTACATCCGTCATCCGTTCAATCCCTCATATATATTATAATTTTGTCCCTCATTCTACGATACCATACATCCACAGACAATGAAAGCCTTTCCTCTCTCCTTTTCCGCACACTCATGCTTCCCCTTTCAATATTTCCTTCATCGCATCTAAGTACACCCATTTAACCACTACCATCATATCCTTTCTCTCACGCACTGCCCATACTTCAGTCCCATACATCAAAATACTCTTCTTCACACACCTCCATAATTCTTAATGTCATACTCTATTCTTTTTCCACGCATCCAAAATACATCTTTTTTGCTTTCCCGTCCGTTTACTTACATACAAATATTTTTGTCTTCTTTACATGTACTTCAAGCGCTCTCTTTCTGCCCTGTCTTGTATCTGTCTACCCACTCTATCACTTATCTCTTCTCTATTATTCGTCATACATACAATACCATCAGTATTTATATTATAACGATAAGGATTAATTGACGTCTTAAATTCTTGAGATTCTACTGTATAATTTTAAATAGTTTAATTCTTAAAGGGAATTATGTTTAAACGATTAGAAATCAGTAAATCAATCTAAGATTATAGCTAATTAACATTCAATTTAAGTCATTCCATTATTAAATGTGTTCTAAAAGAATTAAATTCATTTTCAATGAAAATATAAAAGAAGCTTCTATTAATAGAAACTCTGATACACTGAACACGTACAGTCCATATATTTCGGGTATGTTCGTGTGAACGGACTCCACCGAAAGATTGCAAACTGGCCTCTACAAAAAATATTTTCGTCGCGAATTAGAAGAAAGATAAAGAATAGGCATCTAATTAGTAAACAAGAGATTGAATAAATTTGGTATAGAGAGCAAAATATGACCACGCCTTCTCGTCTCCTACCAGTGTTATTTTTTTAACACAAAGATATATAAGAAACCATTTTGGGGGGCGGACCATCTGATTTTATTAGTTTTTCAAATAGTAAACATGTCGTGGAAGATTCCAGCAATTAAAAGATAAACTCTTTCTTAACTTCAATAATTATTATTTTATTTTGACTAAAGAAGCTGAATATTTTCAGTACATTTATTTTATTCTGGTCAAGAACTATTATTTAATGTAATTAACTTTCATTTTATAACAATCTAACAAAATAACTTTTCTTAATAAAATGTTTCCGTGTTTATGTTTTAATTGAAAATAAAATCGTTCATTGGAAAATCAATCTTTACGCGAGTTTATTAAACTATAGCCATAATATATTTTATTATATTGTTAGTCAACCTATTCCGATTTAATTATACTTTTATAGTTATATTATTATAGTTTTTATATTTATTTCCGAATTCGCGGGGAAATTAAGCTGTATCCATATTAATATTTTCGTCAACAGAATAAACTTCAATCTATATCTATTTTATTCAATTGCTAAATTCGTCAATTCTCAATAATTGTTGTTTGTGCAATAATAAATAGTTTGTTTGATAATAAAGATTTAAAACTTTACGGTGTTTTATTTGTTTATTGTTACTTATATTAACGCTAATTCTGTTCGTGAACCGTACTTGCTTAATTAAGATTGACATTCAGTTCTAAACAGGCAAGGGTCTAAAATTTAATGTTTAATATCTGAATTGATCAACGTAATGAATTAAGTAATTCCGCTAATAAACAATAAACTGTTGTTTTATTTAGTTACGCCGAATTTAATTAGAAAATCCTCGCTATACCTTGTACTTTGAATCCCGAATGAATTACGTTGGTTTTTGCAAAGAATAGTAGTCTGTAGAAGCTAGTTCCATGTCACAATTTTGAATGGGACAATATTATAATCACTTCATTAATATCTCAGTGTCCAAATTGTCTTTTTATTTATCACTATATCTTCCGATTCCACTTTCCCATTCTTTCCTCTAAATCAGACAGGTATACATTAAATAAACTTACACTTACAGGACACCATTATTCGTACCCCACCTTCACTTAAACCACCCCGCTCCTACTTCCTCCTCTACCCTTGCTCTTACTATAGTCCCATCGTACATATTTTAAATCGTCATTCTTAATCTCTTTGATAATCGCAGTGCTTCCATTCTAACCCATAATTTCACTCGATCTATTTAATCAGAAAATATAAAATATAAATATATTTTCTGTTTAACTTTACGGTTTTTGTTACTTTAAAATTCTATTAGCGTAGCGATATTAATTTTACGATAAAACAGCCGTCGGAAAAGCAAGAAATCAAAAAAAGAAAATATGCGAAAATCCAAACAACATAAGCGCGTTTCCTTCTTAAATATAATCCCATTGTGCAAACGACCGCCAACACGATACCACAATACGTTGTTTATTTCCTTCCACTTCTTTAATCTCTAAGCCCGAACATTTTAGGACTGGAAATCCCTCGAGTAGTGGCAAGACCGTTTGGAGTTTCGGATTTAATTTTATATCTGCGAGATATATATGTATATACAAAAACGAAATACGTATACAAAGTGTTATAACAATACTACAAGTAATTTTCCCATTTTTTTTATTTTTATAATAACGGTTTGCGATGAGTTATCTTGAAATCCGAAATATTTTCCCTAAAGGTCTT
This sequence comes from Adranes taylori, assembly GCA_009867245.2. Taxonomy (NCBI): domain Eukaryota; kingdom Metazoa; phylum Arthropoda; class Insecta; order Coleoptera; family Staphylinidae; genus Adranes; species Adranes taylori. The sequence continues at coordinate 28,040 of WYDF02108743.1, forward strand.
TTTTTAAACAGCTTTTGAATAACTTTCACATTTCTCATCATTTGAAATTTATTTTGACATTAGGATTAAATTTGTAAACTTTAATACAAATTAAAATGAGAACAGTAATTATCACAATCTAATTTAAAAGTTTAATAATTAGAAATGCAACCTCGCATAATCTGATTTTTTAAATTAATATCAGCTACATTTGCATATTTGTTTCATCTTAATTTTGTTTAATGATTATTTAAAATCAAAATAAAAAATGTTTTGAAAATTGAAGATTTTGGCATTCACATCCTACAAAATTTAGTGTAACATCATCAAATTGGGTTCAAGATGTACACTAAATTACATCAATTGTTTTTGAATATTGTTTCTTGAAATGCAAAATGCTGCTTGGTATAGAAAACTTTCTTGGTTTTGTAATAGATTGACAATGCGATACCCCATTCGACTATATTATAACGAGGCAATTTGTCCTCGTTCCAATTTAGTTTTGATGATAGAAAGTTTGTACATTGGATATTTATAAACAATGTAAATAATTTAGGATGGCTAGATGCTGTAAAATATTTAGCGGTTTAAGCAAACGAAATAAGTTAGAAAAAGGCAAGCGATTACTGGCAGGTTTTCCATAAATAAGGTTTACCATAATTAATTCAGAGTAAATTATAATTAATTCCAAATAAAATCATGATTAAACTAAAGTATCAATGCGTTAGATATGGGAGAAGTTGTAGTCAGTATTTGATAATAAATTAGATAATTCTTTTAAGTATGAATTTTACGAATAACGTAGTTGTCAAGGTAGGGTTATGAAATGTCGATATGAGTGAATGAAATAAGAGTGAGTGATAAGAGAACCAAAGATTCATCAGAAAGTAGTGAGTTTGTGAAAGTATGTATGTCTAAATCGAAGATTGTAGAATTTTTGTTGATTGATGTATTGAATTTTTGTTGATTGATGATAGATGTATTTAATTTTATTAACTAATAATAATAATAGGTGATTTCGATGGTGGGGCTTACTTTAGATGCCAATCAGATTCAAAAGTGCGATTTATCACTCTAAAAGAATAAGTTGGTTATCTAATGGAGAATTCAGCTAGTTAAAATGTGCGATTTCTCACTCAACAGTAACTAGCGCCACACCCAAAATGCGACTGAGGAATGCTAGTTTGAGTGGTTCCTTTTATGCGAATTTTCTGGGAAGAAGCTACTTCTAGCGTGTTGCCGGAGCCGGCATTTGCCGCAAAAAGGTGGAACTTGAAGGAAACTTCTGCTACAAAATGTTTAGGGAGGTTGTATTTCCGACCAACCAGAAATCTCTTCCTGATACGGTAAAACTTCTAAGGATCAAAGTTGATTGCTTTTGTGACAGTTATCTACAAAAATGTAAGTTGTGGTATGTATGAGCGATGGTAGTATTAATCCTACTCCACCAAAATCTTAAAAGCATTGTATGGAAACATCTTCTGCCAAAATATTTTAAACTAATATCCAATTGGAGATCAACCAGCTTTACAATTGAAATGTAAAAATAATTATTGATTGTTGATTGAACCCTATACAGATTGTGTAACATAGGAACATAGATTTTTATGTAACGGGGAGAGTAGGAAAGCACGATGATATTATTTTTATTGTTTGAGTGAATGAACCGATCTGATTAATAGGAAATCATTAATAGGTGAACGCACATTGCGTGCGGCGCATTAATATGTGTGAGATAAGCATATTTGATTCGATCTACTTTATTCATGGCCAAAAACAATTAGCAAGATAGTGTTAATTGCAATTAAGTGGAATACATTAGATGCATGCAATGAACCATAAGAAGGGGAAAAGTAGTGAGAGAGTTTTGGTAGGAAAATTAGATATCCAAAAAAGGTTTATAAGCTGCAATGCTCTCACTCAAACGGATTTTTGTGTTAAACAGGCAAAGCCCTTGTCACTCTAAGTTTTGAACACACATCCTTGAATTAATTCAGATTAAATTATAATTAATTCCAAATAAACTCAGAATTAAATTTAAGTATTCATGAGTTAGATATGGGAGAAGTAGTAGTGAGTATTTGATAATTAATTAGATCATTCTTTTAAGTATAAATTCTACGAATAAAGTAGTTGTCAAAGAATGGTTATGAAATGTCGATATCAGTGAATGAAATAAGAAGTGAGTGATAAGAGAACCAAAGTTTAATCAGAAATTAGTAAGGTGGTATATGTATGTCTAAATCGAAGATTGAAAATTTGTTGTTGATGACTGTAGATGTATTTAATTTAAGTAATAATAATAATAATAATAAGTGATTCCGATGGTGGAATTCTTCTTTAACTAGGAGAATTCAGCAAGTTAAGGTGTGTGATTTCTCACTCAACAGTGACTAGCGTCAGACCCAAAATGCGTCTAAGGAATGCTAGTTTGAGTGGTTCCTTTTATGCGAACTTTCTGGGAAGAAGTTGCTCCTAGCGTGTTGGAGCCGGTCGCGTTAGACGGCGTTTGCCGCAAAAAGGTGGAGCTTGAAGGAAACTTCTGCTACAAATTTTTTAGGAAGGTTGTATTTCCGACCAATAAAAAATTTCTTCCTGATACGTTAACACTCCCAAGGATCAAAGTTGATTGCTTTTGTGACGGTTAGCTGGAAAAATGTAAGTAGTGGTATGTATGAGTGCTGTAGAATCAATCATACGCCATTTTGAGTAACTACTCTCGTCGTAGTATTTGAGCCTGAGTATCACTTTACTTTATTATTTTTGTGTGGCGTTATTTATTTACATGAACGAACATTTAATTGTATGTATGCATTTCTGAGATTATTATCAAAACATTTTGTTAAGTTTATGCATTCTTTCATTTTATCAGCAGTACTATAGGAAGACGATTTGTGATTGAGTTGCGCACTACCATTAATTATCTAGATAAATTTACGATCATGGTAATTTGAAAGGTACGCCCAACGTTAGAAAATGCCAAAGTCTTGTATTTTATATGGGGTATTGACAGACTAGGGGATTATACTGCATAGAGTCTGCTCCATCAAAATTATAACTTTAATTAGTCGTAGAGACATTCATAAGTGAGTATTAAAGCGAATCGCATGATCCTAAGCATTGCATGATCCTAAGCATTGTATGATCCAGGATCCGTGTAAGAGGGGATCGCTACGTTGCCCTAGTTAAAAGATTTTCCATCCCAGTAAGCAGTTCAGATAAGTGGGCTTGAGGAAGTGGTTTCAAATAAAATAATAAAGAAAAGAAACATTTTACTGCTGAAGAAAAAATAATTTTTCAAATCACCCAATAGCAATCAACAACTCTAGATGGGATTTTCTCACGGTAACCCTTTTCCCAATTCTTACCGCAAACAGCGTTACTTATATAGCCAATGCGGAGTAGCTTTGTGGAATGGCAATATAATAAATATCCAGTTCCTACCCCAACAACAATAGTCTAACGAATAGGTACATCGAGATTTCTCGTTAAATTTTATCGTTACAATGTTACGGCTGTTGGCTTTAAGGTTACCATATTTTTCTCGTAATAATCAAAAGTTAGGTTCATTGGGTTTTTTTTTTAATTCTAGCATGATCACTTTTTATTTCTATTTAACAATTATTGTCGCGTAAATTAACATAAGTAAAGTGTGCATAACGGATAGAATACAAGAACTTTTATCAAATGTGTGGGAAATATCTTGGATAGGATATTGAAGCAATTCAGTGTAGCCATCTAATAATTCCTATATATAAGCTTTAGTGTTGCTACAGAAGTTGTTCTTTGAATAGTCGTGGAATAGTAATTTCAATTCAGCACGCCTCCTTGTATGCAATAATTTTGCGACGTTAAGGGCCAGTTCGACTCGATTTTGATGAGGTTTCGGAAGGCGGAAACTAGTCTAAAAACACAACACTTCTCTTGTATCATGTCCGCAATGTCGATTTGGGATTGTTGAATTTTCTAGTAACACTACTTCAGAAAGTTTTTGCTGAGTCTGTGGCAAGTTTGCTGTTGACACCTTGAATTAGTATTAGAAATCAATGAGGTTGAAGCTATTGATCCAAAAAGGACAAGGAGTAGATGTTACGGCGTAATCGTTGAATGATGCTTTCTGCGGCTATAAGATGATCAATAATGGAGATGCTAGGATCTATAAAGTTAGGCTCTATGCTGAAAATTCCTATAGTGGAAACTGAGTGAGTAGATTTGTGAGGATTTCGACGTCTGGGTTTGTAGTTCAAGTGCTAAATCTAATGTTCAATATTTAACTGTGTTTGCAGTATTTAAATGTGAAATAAACTCTAACCTTGCCATTTGGAACAACGTTTTCATCTATTTCGCAAAATGTTGATGATTTAAAAAAAACTGATTACAAAAACCTTTAAAAATCCATTATAGGTTGAATGAGTCAAGCGTGTCACTTATGGTAATCCATAATGAAATCTCAATTGGAAGTGTATTTTACTTTGTGATTTGCCAACTATACTACAACGGATTGTGACTATATAGTTTCTACCCTTTCGGGTCATCTTCAGTCATACCGACTATTAATTCATGGGGAACTGTGTGGGTTCGTGCAAAGTAGATATAGTATTATTGGGGTTTAGTTAGCTGACCATATTAGGGCTACGAGGGATTATATTTTGTGATGTTAACGATTAAACGGTAAAGAGTCAACGACCAGATAGATGGGAGCAATGATTCGACAACGACGAGGCACAGACGGCGACATCTATATCGACAACGATAATGACAACAACAACGGCAATGATGATCAGATAATGACAAGCGGGAACAACGACAAGACTAACTCAATTTGATTAAGTGTAGATATTTTATATAAAATAGAAATATTTTCTAAGATAGATAAACCGATGTTTGCTTTTCTCTCTCTGAAAGCGAAATGATTTTTCTATATGGTGTGTGTATGATATGGGAATGTTTATTTGAAGAATACATGAATTTTGTGCCTTTATGTACGTAGATATATTAATTATGCAACAACATTGAATAAGTTATTTCTTATTATGGAATATGTTTAGGTATTTAATAAGTTTGTGCGTACGTCGTTTTTATGTATAGATATTTCTAGGTATTCGAATAGATTTAATTTGTTGTAGTCTTCGACTATATGCAGTGGTTCCAATTTATTTCGATCTGGAAATTTATGATTTGTTTCTAAACTGTGGTTTGCAAAATTACTAACAGTTGTTTTTTGAGTCTATATGATCTTAAATGTTCATTGTATCTGGTTTTCAGATTCCTTGATGTCTGACCTGAACAACTGAACAACTATTGCATTCCTCACACAATAGTTTATAAATGCCTAGTGTTTTAAGATGGGTGTTTAGTCTTTTCTATTGAATATTACATTGCTTAGTTTGTGGTTTTAAACGCTATATTTCATTATACGGTAACCCTATGTTGCACTTCTATAATACGTTCGACCACAATTCCTTTAATTCTCTGTTTAAATTTATAACAGAACGTGAGAGGTTTAATTAAAGGTTAACCTAAACACGTTACACCTTACGGATTTTAAAATTTGTGGCTTCTTAAACACATCCTATATCCTGTTGAAAGCAAACTCACATCTAAAGAACAGCCAGAAACCGTAGAAATGATCAAATTTGTTTTACATGGTTCCAGTTGAATTAGTTGGGTATTATAACAAGGAAATTTGTCCTCGTTCTAATTTAGTTCTATGGTAGATAGTTTTGTACGCTTGATACTTGTAACTCATTTAAATAATTCAGGATGTGCAATACAAGAATGGTGTTGAATGATGGTCCGAAACATATACAGATACCAGAAAGTCAGAAATGGTTGAAGTACTTTCGAAGGAAAAATAGTCTGTTACAGAATGGAATATTATTGAAGCACGATCGTAAATGTGCTATTGACTACCATACTGCTTCTGATTGTAACATATAATGATCGTGCATAAAATTCAGAGAGTAAGAAAGAAACTGGTTGATCTCTATTGATATTATCAACTATACAACTTTATATCTATAGATATAGATATGCATAGATACGCAATAATAGAGTAACATAAACGGAGTAAGAAGGTTTCTCATTACAAATATTTATAAATCGTAGATATGACTCGACGCACGACTTTAATTGACAGACAATTATAGTGAAGTTAATTATAATACAATATTAGTTAGAATGCTTCCTTTACCATATTCCATAAAAAAGTAGCAAACTATAGATACTTAGATTTTTGTTATTATTTGTTCTTCTGATTGGAACGTGACTTCTCTTCTAACTCCGCAGTTTCTTACTAGGTGGATGGTTAGCAAAGATACTGTAGGTTATTCTAGCCAGTTAGCATGACGAAGGTATGAAATACGTATTAGTGTTGCGTTGAAGACATAAGATACGTTCTATGAGCTATAGCCTAAATTGTCAAAGACATGAAGTGAATTTTGACGAAGATGGAAATAGTGGGCCTCTTGATGGAGCTCTCTGCAGTGTCATCTCTGTCATCCTCGTTGGCTAGGTGCGCTTAGCGATTGGCCTCCCTCTATTCCTCTGACATTGACCTCTTCGTTATCGCATTGAAGACTACATGACAGGTAAGGGTTTATAAAATATTTATCAGTGAGAAAATGAATAATCAGAGAACGAAAGATTCAGCCGAAATTATAATGTAATAAATCATAATGTAATAACGACCCACAGAAGACTTAAAATGCATCTGATTAACACTGGATTGCATAGGTCCTTTTATATGTAATTTTGGGGCACGGCTCATGCGGCCAATGACATCAGAGTAGCTGATGGATCAATGGGCGTGGCTTGAGAGAAACCTCCATTAAAAATATCAACGAAAACATCTCTGATCCGGTGGCAATTTTAAGGACCAATATTGCATTATTTTTTTTGTCGAAAATCTACAAGAAGATACACTGTTGAACCAATCAAGAGTTCAGCGCAAGAAAAATTGTTAAAGAGTTATCTCCTTTAAATGTAGAGACAGCCAATGAGAATAAATCATATATTAATTTGACGATTTTTACGATGTGCTGGTGTCACGATGTACCAGCATCTTTCTTCGCGGGGACGCGTATTAAGGACGCCGGTGTTCGCTGTATGTCGCGCGTTATAATCTCTTTCCATTACATTCGTATTAGACATCTACGTTGTTCTCTCGTTTATACAATTTTTATTTAGCGAATTTGTACTCGAGGATTACTTATTACCATAATTAATTGAAGAAATTTATATGGGATATGTTATCCGATAACAAGCCAATCGAGCCTATTTTTTTCTGCTAAGTAGTTTAAAAATAGAACTTAAAATGTTAACGATAAAATGTTTGGAGCAACGGTCTGAAGACAGGACAGGGAAACGGGAAACTGCGTTAAACTATAAATTCAATATCCAAGTCTAAAATCCCTATCCACAGATATGCTTATGGAAAATACGCATTGATGTGTCCACTGCTCAATTTTTGATAAATATTTATTTACATTCCAAACATTTTAATTGGCATCTTATAAATAGGAGTCAGTATTAAAGTTTGAAAAAAATTGCAAAATTCTGACTATAAAATGCACTTTCTATCAATTCTTTCTCTATACGATTCGATGTAATTCTTTCTCTAATCACTATACGAGAAAGAGGAAGAAATGAATCTTCTCCGAAACTGATATTATTGCAAATATAATAAACAAATTTTAAATAAATAACCCACGTATATGTATGAAATTTTTTATAGCTGACAAGTATTTTATTGAAAATACAGCGCCAATGAAATTGTTCCAAAAGCTATGTGCGTGCCTGCGCGTTATTGAAAATTGAAATCAATTTACTCTGTCATTTATCAGTCTATTGTCACATAAAAATGATGTTACCGTTTTATTAGATTGATGTTCGAATACCTTTATATATTAACGTTCAATACTATGTACTGAGAAAAATGATGTTTTAGCTTTGAATGTTATATCCAAATAGAAATTACCCAATGAAAATTTAAGTACAAGATAAGATCAACGAATAAAAAAATATGTATTTTAAATTTCAAATAAGAAATATGTACTTATTCTGTATTGTGCCTGTAATATGTACTAATTGTTGAACTTTGTTTTTAAGCCTCTCAAGTGACATTGGGCTTTCAGTGCCCTTTACATCTTTAGGAATCAAGGCGACTTACTAGTTTGGCATATTTTTATGGTGAAAATTGTTTTTCCAGAGCTTTGGACGTCTAGTTTTAGCAAATCTTTCTTAGTCTTAGGTCATCATAAAATTCTAATTAGAACAATATGAGGTTTAGTTTCGATATCTCTCCATATTAGAGGAGCGTAAAAACCGCCCGCGCGAGTCCACCAGGGCCCTAGTCCAGGCTCGGATGAACCCTTACAGTAAATGAAATAAATAAATAAAATAAAATTGTCTTAAAATCTGTGTTACAGAATACATTCGTCTGTCTCAATCAATAATAAAACGTTCATTAATAATTAGAAATATAAATAAACATATTTAACAAAAATACAAGATAATAGAAACAATATCACAATAATAGAAACAATATGAAATATTTCGTTATGTTTGAATTGCTCTGTTAAAATCTATGCACACTTTCATTGCAGTATTTCTAATTGTGTTAGAGAACTTGATTTATTTCATTTGTGAATTCTGTAACGGTGTATGGACATATACCTATTAGCACCCGTTTAACCTCTCGTTTAAACGATTTTTCTTTTAATATTTTTAATTGTTCAGGTAACTTATTATATAAATTAATTCCTGCATATTTGACTGACCTACGATAAAATTAATGATTCAATTGTTCATGTAATATCTGATTTAATCTTGTATTGTAATGATGCACATCTTTATTATGAGCTAAATCTCTTTCTAATTTATGTTCGAGTAGACGTAGAATGTGGGTTACTACAACAGTTAAAATTTCTTTTTCTTTAAACACGGATCTGCAAGAATCCCTAAAATATAAATAAATTTTTTTTGCAAGATGTGTTTCTGAGCTACTATTTTTTTGACTTCAGTACTAGTTCCCCAAGCCACAATTCCATAGTTTAATGTGACATATACTAACCCATAGTACGATGCAATTAAACTAGTTACTTGTAACTTGTTCTTTAAACTACATATTGCATAATATGCTGAATTTAATTTTAGAACCGTGTGAAATATTTGTTCTTCCCAAGATAAGTGTCTATTATCACTCCTAAAAATCTTGTGTTGTCTGCTATTATGTTTATTATACAACTCAATATATTTTGTTTAGTCTACATTTAAAATTAATGCATTTTGACTGCACCATGAACGGTATTGAAGGTATTTATTGCTGTGTGTTTACACACATTTAGATTTTCTGCACTAAGTATAATAGTTGTGTCATCTGCAAATATGCATATTTCCAACTCGTTTATAATGAATTTCATGAAGGTTGGTAAATCATTTATGAAAAGTAGAAACAAGAGTGGCCCTGAAACAAATCAAAGAATATAAAGAAGCGAAATGTGACAAAAATTCTATATAAAATTGATTTGCAAGACCTTGGTATTTAACTTGGTTGTAATTTTTAAATGCCTGGATTCTTTGCTAGTAGAGACAGAGTTGCCAATGTATTTAAAAATAAAACTATTATCTGAAATTTGTTGTAGTAATAATTTTTAAATATACTTTACACACAATGTTTACTTTTGTTTAAGATTATACAATAAAACATGAAATGCATGAAATAAATAAAATGATACTGTAACTGTTATATGACAGAGTAAAATCTATAATACATTTTGCTTCTATATAATAATAAGTGCAAGAGCTTAGTTAATATACCATATACGTATATAATTATTTTTGTTTTAATCATTTTTGTTAAAAAACTATAATAGTAGAAAAACTAAAGGACAAGTTATAAATTCACACTAATAAAAACGGGACAAGAGTATATTCTGTGACAAGAGTCTTTCACTTGAGGTTGATTTTAAAGTTTACAATATCAGAAATTGATAAAATAATATGAAAATTTGTT
>WYDF02108744.1:0-13128 GCA_009867245.2 Adranes taylori
TATGCAGATGATACCCAAATCTATACGTCATTTTCTAATGATGAAGTAATGCAGGCATGCACTAACATTAATCATGATCTAAAATGGATTCTTAAATATTCTAATGCACATGCATTAACACTTAATCCGGTAAAAACAAAGGTGACTCTCTTTTCTAAAAATAAGTATCACCAATTATTAACATCTCAATTATTAACAATCTCAAGAATGAGGTTAAAAGCTTAGGATTAGTAATAGACAAGGATTTACCTTTTAAAACATATGTAAATAAATGCCAAAAAGCAATCTATAGATTAAAATTACTCTATAATGCCAGAGATTTTTTGAGCGAGCAAATGAAATTAATGTTATGTCAGTCACTTGTACTTTCAATATTCAATTACTCCGATGTAGTATATGGTCCTTGTCTTGACACAAATTACGAATATAAAATTCAGAAAATACAAAAATTGCTGTATAATATATGTGTATGGGCTTCGTAAATTTGATCATGTAAGCCAAAAAAGAAGGGATGCTAACTGGTCCACAATTAAAGTGGTACGAATTCATCATGAACTGATTTTCTACTAAAAAAATAATGCTAAATAAATCTCCAGCAATTTTATTCAATAAAATTAGCTATAGACATGATGCCCACAATCTAAATATTAGATTTAAAGGCACCATCACGCCGCCAGTACATAGGACTTCAATATTTCTGCGAGCATATTCCTATAATATTGCCAAGAAATGGAACTCTTTACCAAATAGCTTTAAAACCATATATCTATCACTCTTCACTCTTTAGGGGGTGTACTTTGGAATATTTAAGAGAGATTTACGAGGTAAATGTAAATGTTAATCTATGATTCTGTGACCTCGGGTCGGTTTTATATAGGGAAGCTTTTATATAAAGCTTCCCTCTGTTTCCTCTTGTCTGTACCTTTACGCACTGTATGCACGCGCACACTACGTCAATGTTTAATTTTAGTTGAACCACAATTTTAATTTCAAATAAATTTATAATTTAAGGTTTTGATAACTCAATGAGGCTAATGCAATATTCTTTCCGGTAGTTTTGGGTTTAGTTGAAATTGTACTAACTGAATCTATGCCCAAGGATTTCGACGTAGTAATTGAACAGTGTATTATAATGTATTTTTCTATAAGTATTGTATATTTAATTATGCGAATTACTCACTTTTGTACTTTCCTTTACTGTTTCGGAATAAAGACGTTTATTATTATTATCAAAAAGATTCATTGTAAATTTTCGCCACGTAAACTTTGGGATTACAATTTGGCGATAGTTACGGTGTATATGTTACCAGGAGTCAATTTTATTGAATTTCTACATTATTAAACAATTGTGGTGCAAAAATAATGAAATTGTTCAATAAATGGCAAATTCTACCGAAACCCAATTAATTTTATTTCTTCAGAAAATCAATGTAAATTCACAATATAGAAATAGAAATCTATATTAACGATAGATAATATTAACAACCTGTCAAAGACACAGGCTAACTCTCTCGGCATTGTCTTTGACGCAAAAATGTAATTTCCGAATGACGCGGGAATTAAGAAAAATTTAGTTTCAAGGTCAAAGTTATTAAATGTAAGGAATCAGCATTGATACTGCATCTAAAGTATAAAATGATTTGCCGTCTCAGTCATTGAGTACGGATCCCCATATACGTCAACTGTAAAACATCAACAATTAATCTACTGGAAACCGGGATAAGAACAATAACAAGAATAAGAAAGAGTAAGATAATAAAAAACCGCAAAATTGAATAAGAATAAAGTTTAAGAACAATAACAAGAAAACATCCAAATATTCCATTGCAGAATCCTACATGCTCTACTGTACCGAAAAATCAAAATTACTCCCATTGTATCAGTCCAAAACCTCATGAGTAGATTTCTAAAAAAAATTAAATCCTTAAAATGTCATTTATGGGTGAAGAACACTTGCTTTGTCCTCGGAATGACTAAGGAGAAGAGTACCATCAATAATTTTACAGGATATAATATTCCAACTCTTAAGATTGTTACAGATTTATCTCCTACCTGCATCTCAATATAAAAATCCAGTAAATATATTTAAAAAAATACTAAAGGGATATAATTTTGAACTGTACTCCAATTTATAATGTGCTAAGAAAGTAATTATATTCTAAGCTTACCAATAACGTTCACAATAGCTTTCAAAGCACCCAAAATAGACCCCAGTACTTCCGGATATTCTTCACCCAAATATTCGTAAAGTACGACACCCAAGTGACCCATAAGTTTTTCCTCTTGACACGTCTTCATTACGACAGCAATGCGTGATATCAAATCAGCCGCTTGTTGACGAACTTTAGCCGATTTATTATTGAGACGCCATAGAATTGTACCACAGATTTGCGGTAAGTATGGTTTAACACGTTTACCGAGTTGGTTTACGATCGTACCGAAGCCGTTCAACATAACTACATCCTCGGTGGTTTGTTCTTGGAATGCGTATAAGATACCATCAATCAACTGTTCTTCAAGCCTATAATAGTATTATTAGATTGAGTTATATTAATAAATTCAGAGCGGCGTTTAACATTGTACCTGAATATTGAAATTATGTACGTAATAGACTAATTAACGCGCAAGGAACTTATATTCTTTTTTAAGCTTCATTTATTATTAGAGAATAAAATTAATCTATCACGGCTGTATTTAAAATAATCCAATTTAAAAACTACCTGGAATCAATGTCAGCAGCTCCGAGATTTCCCATAATTTTTTCAATGCTCTCCATAACCATCTTACGATACTGTTCGTTTTCATCTTTTAAATCATCGACGATGCGATTGATGATTTCAGATGCACCAACTTTGTTGGCAATTTCAACCGTTGTATCAACTAATTGACGATAATTGCGGCGATCCAAAGCCATACGATGATTCCAGAAATGCTTAAAGAATTGCGGAAGAATTTCTTCTTTGATATATTGAGGTTCCACACCATCGGTTGCACAACACTGAAAAAGATACAACACATTATCAAGTCACTTGTCAAGTATTATTTTTCAAGTACATTTTCTAAAAATATTTGAGAATATGAATAAAGTTAATTAATAGTTTCAAATTAATTAAAAATTTTAAACTAGAGAAACTAGCAGACAATGTCATTTTTGAAATTCTTTGATTCTTTAGTCTAGTAATATCCAGCAATAAATAGTCAGTACTAGAGAATTAGTTTCAGATATTAGATATTCAGAGTACATTTAGACAGCTGCTAAAAGTTTTTGAATGAGTCCACTACATCCCTATCATTTACAACACGTGAAGTGTTTGTATTAATTGTGTTAAAATAAAAAATAAACTCACTGACGGTCTGCACAACGAAAAAACTAATTTCGCATTTTTACCTGTTTGACGACTTTCAATACAATCTTTTTCATTTCTTCATCCGGAGACTGAAACTCTCGAATTAAGATCAACATCACTTCTCTGGTGTAGTAATTAGCGTACTCTGCGTCCATAAGAGGAATCAAATAACCAATAGCTTTCAGAAATGCGGCCAATCCTTTTCCACGATGTGTTCTGATACCTAAAATGATATAAAACCCAAAAATTTAAAAAGATGCTATCTACAATTTATACATTCATTACATTAAAAATTTATACATAAAACATCCTTTTAACAAAGTAATTTCAAAAATACTAACCTTTCCATAAAGGTTTCAAAACAGAATCAAAACTTTCAATACCATATGGGGTAGCGGCTTCAGCCAAGGCTGCAATACCAAGAGCAGTGATCGTCCTGACCTTTTGTTGCTCGTCAACGAGACCATGTTCAATAATTTCCACGAGCGATTTTAAATGCGGCAGAATTGCGCACCCCATTAGTATAGCAATTTGCTGAACAATTTTTATACCTTTAAAAGGATAAATTGTAATATAATATGCATATAAATAAAATTAAAATACAATACAATTAAAGTTTGAGTGCAAAATAAAAGTTTGAGATATTTGCATCAAGGATTTTAGATCATAATCTTCATAATTTTATCAAGGGTTTTAGAAATATATTTAAATATTTAACTCGCATTTTTGCAGCAGAGTACGAGAAAAATAAACGAACCAAACAAGAAGTCAATGATAATTTGGGATGTAATAAACAAGAGCAATTATCCTCTCTTCTAAGAACTAAATCTCCTATTTTAATAAAGTTTCTAATATTTTCTGTTTCGATAAAGTTTTTCAGATACTTATTTTACAAATAGGGCACATTTATAAACTACTGAATTTGACAATTTTAGTACAGTATATGAGTTCTTTCTGTCTATAAAAATAACATTTTTGATATATTTATATAAACAAAAATACATATATGAAATAAAATAGAACAGTGTATAAAAATATTTATACAAACAAGAAAAATTATGAAAGCTACTAAATGTGATAGTTTTAAGCTATGTCCACACTTGTTCAACTTTGCTGTTCAACATTCCATTCGGCATGCGTTAGGACTCGAAGGTAAGAGACATTCCTCCTGTCAGTCCGAATTTATACGCAAAGACGATTATTAAATAATAAAAATTATTTGTATAGTACCTACTATTAACAGTTATTAATTTTAATGAATAAATCCGACGATGTCATGCTAGGTGGTATGACTACTCCAGTGATGGTATTGAAAAGAGCACGGAAACGAAAAGAAAAATACAGAAAATCTCTATGGACAAAGGGATACTTAAAGGTTCGACATTTTGGCATATGTAGAGAACTCGAACATGAGGGCAACATTTTGTTTCAAAATTTCACACACATGTCAAAAAAAACTTTTCTGAAATTCTAGAAATTGTGGAGCCACGGATACCAAAAATGACATCTTTTTCGACAAGTAGTACCGTCGAAGATGAAATTGGATATTACTTTAAGATACTTAGCCACAGGAGATTCGTTTATGAGTCTCATGTATTTATTCAGAGTATCGAAGCAGTTCATATCTGACATACCAAAGTTTTGTTATAGCCTGATGCACTGCAACTATCTCCCTCTAAAAATTCATGTTCGCCGGATGTGTTCATTGCTGGAAAGATTTCAGAGCACGTGTCCTTTTAATTTTATTTGTGTAAACTTTACTATTAATATCCCATAATAGCTTAGTTTATTTGTATTGCCCTAAAAATCAAGAAGAAACTCTCGTGACGTGACAGAGTAAACTCCGAACTGGTTCTAAACAACGGACAAATAAACGCATAAGGTTAAAACTTGTCACTTTCTCAATAACAAATTCAACAGATTGTTAACATAACCTCTTATGTTTTGTTGCTCTTTTTACTTCCTACTTTGTTTAGAACATGTTACTCCTACTTAGAGCAGAACTCGGAGTAAGTAGAGTAGGACAAATAAACATAGCTATTATATCATGATCTCGGTAATATTCAATAAACTTTATTGTCTTTTCCTGACCAGACATTATTTTTGGTCAGTATTATGAATTAAAAAATAAAACTGGTTAAAGGACACTCTATTAAATTATTTATTTATTTGATTTATTGAGAGAACCATAGAATTATTATTTTTACTAAAAAAAAATGGAAAAACTAAACACTGATTAAGTTATCAAATGTAGGTTTTGAAAGTGAAGACGCAAGATCAACTTTTCGGAAAAAATTAAAAACTATAGTACATAAATTAGTCAAAATCTAATTTACTAACCTGTGTGTCTAGCCTGCCACGATTTCTTCGATCTGCATACAGCCTTCAAAAAGGGCAATAGGGAGGGAATACCGAGCGCAGAAGCAACGACAGCAAAGGCGCGAGCCGTTGTATTTCGGACATACTCGTCGATATTGTCAATGTCGGGACGCATTGTGGATATCATAGTCGCAAGACCAGCCGCTTTAGCCAAATTTGATATAATTTCACGACCTTCTACACGAGCATAATAATCTTCGTCGATGAGTAGTGGTTCAATGACCACAAGAATTTTATGCACATACGGACGTACCAAGTCGTCTAGTTTATATAGAATCCTAAACATCAAATCATATGTAATTATTAATTCTAAACGCAAATAAATGTACGTTTAAAATATATCCGTATTTAATTTAACAAAAAAAACACTCAAGTACACATTTTACTAAAAATCACAATCTCACTGTACTAAATCTAAAAAAAAAAAACTACTAACCTGTCAATAACTTTTACAAGTAAATGTCTTTCTTGATCTTCAAGTGTAGGACTCATAAGTAAAGGCAATATCTGATTGAATAATGGGCCCGCACCAAACTCTCTAGCTTTATCAGTGATCTGTCTTAGAGCTGCTTTACGCATTGGCGGTGTACCGTTTTTAATTTTCAATAATAGTTTCATGATCTTTCGCTCTTTCTGTTCCTCGGGTGAGAGTGTTTCTTCATCGACGTCTACTAGCAATTTATCAAAGTATTGTGCATCCTCGGGTTTCATAAACGGCAGATTCTGCCCTTTCGGCTGATTATCAATGTATTTTGCTGTCTTATCTTCGGCCTGCATGAAGAAGCCTTGGGGCGTACCTATAAAAAATTATAATTGAAAATAAGTCTGCAAAACTGACAAAATGCTAGAAATGATCCTATGTTATATTAAATGCCTTAAAATCCACTGAGACGACGAGGTATTTTACCTCACTTCATATTTAACTAAACAAATTAATACATTTTGAGAAAATCCTAACGAACGGGGCAAAATTTGGCACCAGGACGCTATTCGATTACAAGTTGCCCACCTGTCGTCTCTAAAAACGCGTCAACAACAAATCAAACATTTGGTATGAAGCGCAACAAAAAAAAATCTTATATACAAAAGTTAAAAAACGCAATGATTTGAAAGTTTTTAAAATATAGGACGCTCCCAATCGAAATGACAAAGACAATCTGTCTGCTAAAGTCGTGCTCGTAAAGTGTATGCCAAAATTTTAAGTAATTGTGATTGCGTTCTGATGAAAGATGAAACAGGTAATGGCTCAATTAAATTACAAAAGTTCAAGAAATAAATGTGAGTGCGTCATTATGGAGAAACTTGGTGATAGCTCAATAAAGTACACCTGACAAGTTTAAAAAGAAAATGAAAAGAAAGTTCACATTTCCAAATAACCATATCATATGGCAGACGATTTATTGTAGTGAATTGAGTCAATATTTATTTCGTATGGAACTATCAAATTTAACAGAAAAGAATGGTCACATATTTTATTATTAAAAATAAAGCGACTTCCCCCTTTCTGTCTTTCATTCACGGCTACAATGAAAATTCGGTGTTTTGGCCATTTCCATTATGTGAAGTGTATCATAGAGTGGAGTTTATGCCTTATTTAGTCTTGATATTAACAAATTGTAGTAAAATATGTAATGTACCGCCAACAAGTGGTGTTGGTGTAGCTGTGAGCTTCCTCGCCGGTGTCCTAATCGGAATATAACCGGCAGGCGGCTGTAATACTTTATAGCCAGCTGGAAACATTGCATCGAGTTCCTCGTCCGAGTACGGTCGATTGCGTTCATCAATTTCGCGCTCCCAACGGAACGCTTGCAGCTGTTCAGGTGTCATTGAAGCTAGATGGCCGGGTGTAGGTGTCGCCATACCCATTGCTTTAACGCCAACAGGCGTCGATCCACCAGGCGTCAACAATGGTGTTTGATTGCTGCCTGATCGTGGCGTTGCACTGCCACCGCCATGTGGTACTGTTTGTGGTGTTCCAGCTACACCGTGCGGTGTTTGTGGCGTCATAGCACCGGGTGTCGCTATTACTGAAGGTGTTGCAGCAGATGGAGTTTCATCCCAACGTGATCTACAAAATCAATATTTTTATTTAAAAAATATTACTCGTACTTCTAGTAATCAAAATTAATGAATAAACATAATCAGCAATCCAACTTCACTAGTCTGAACCTAATATCTCCCACCACTACTTTTAATTACCAATTGTCAATGGACCGTATCCAACTCCTGCAAGAATACAACTCTTTTAACAGATGCAATCAAAACATATATAAAGGGTTATGCTACAGTTCACTTATTGAGGAAATAATTGATTAGTTGTAATTTGTATTCAGGACATAAGTATATACAGCATTTAATAATTTAGTGTATAAAACTACTGGTTTCAAAATAAAAGTATTATACGTGCCTGACAAAAGCTAGTAGAAAATGAATAATCTAAATCTCACCTGCGTTTGGACGTGCCTGGTGTTGGTGTATCCTGTATAAGATCACCAAGACCACCTCTAGTACTTGTTTCACCAGCAGCCCCACCAGTAATAACACGATCAGGTCCTCCTGTGCGGTCTGTACGCGGTGTCTCGGCCCAGCCACTTGAATGGCCAGGTGTATCACGTTCGGTGCGTGGCGTCTCATCCCATCGATTACGGCGCGAACTTTTATCACCACCACCTGCAGCCGAAGCACTGGCGCCGCCTCCAACACCAATATGTAATGGAGTCTCCCGACCTGGTGTAGCAGCACCCGGGGTTGCGTCCCACATGCGTGTCGATGCAGATGGAGTCGCACCCGGCGTTTCACTACCACGATGTCCAGGTGTTTCATCCCATCGATGGTCCGCTGGTGTCTTCTACATTAAGAAAACAAAAGTTAGTATAAACATTTCTGTGGTAAACGGAATACAAAGTAGATAAAATATGTTAAGGATAAAAACCAGCTTCAAAGTATGTCTTTAAAAATATGATGAATCTTACATCAGCGTCACTCCATGTAGGTGTAGCTGCGGCTGAATTAGTTGTAATAGATAGCGTCTTCTTCTTTGCTGGAACAAAACTTTCTTCTACGGTCTGATCCCAACGTCCACGCCGTTTTGCGGGTACCAATTTTGCTTCACCATTTGTTACTTTAAATCCATCCTTTACTTTTTCGGCAATTTTCTTTCTTAGCTAAATAAAATATAAAAGCAATTATTTAACGATAGATATATACAGGTGGAACTTAGTTAAAGTTGAATCGGATGGGTACATAATATGGTGATTTACTAAT
Source organism: Adranes taylori (assembly GCA_009867245.2). Taxonomy (NCBI): domain Eukaryota; kingdom Metazoa; phylum Arthropoda; class Insecta; order Coleoptera; family Staphylinidae; genus Adranes; species Adranes taylori. The sequence goes on from WYDF02108744.1 coordinate 8,991, forward strand.
ATTGTGAAAGGCAACAAATAAATCATTATCGAACCAGAAAATAATCGACTGCGATAACTTCTGCCCATCAAAAATTTGTGTCAAATGAAAAACAAGCAAAGTATTCCGAAATTCTTAAATGAGAGGAATGAACCATGGAAATGTTCGAATCATTAAAAAATATTTATATGTATGCTTATCGAATAATTATTGAAAAGAAACGAGGAACCCACGGAATCATAGATAAAACATGTTCGCCGCTAACAAAAAATAGAACCTCCAAAATGATAGAATATACCGTTCTTTCCACGTATATTAAGTCTGAAATAAAAGAGTTTCGGTATGATCCAATTCCACTGTGCTGTTAAATATAAAAGTTCGAAGCCGCTAAACAGGCGTTGCAAATTTTATCAAAAATTAAAGACCATTATACATTTTTTTCGCGAGACGTACATTGCGATCAGGAACTCATTTCTTGTTAAGGCATATTTTCAGCTATTTAAATTTTCATAAATTTACAATAACCTAGTCTTGAGAGATTCCATCACAATGGTCAAATATCCATAGCAAGTCTTTATTTTTAGTGGCCTAGCAAATCCGTACATGAACAATGTACGTAAATTGTAAAAGGTTGTAGAATGTCATAGAGTGCATCTGGCACACCTTCAATTATATAATGCTTCAAAATATAAATTTTGCCGCCCTCTTTGTGATCTTTCACATTTCTATGGATTATAAATATCCGCAATATTCGAGGAAAAAGTTTGACAGAAAATAGAAAATACTTGCTACCAGAATCCAGGACATACGTTTCACACTAATATTTTGCTCAAATTTTGTAACCTCTTATAACTTACTTTAAGCATTACGGAACACCTAGCAAAAATTAATAAAAAAAAAATGAGACTACAATGTTATTAAAACAAAAATGCAGATATACGGACAAAATAACATATCTTACCTCATTTTCTTCTCCTCGAAGATACTGCTCCTTCATAATTTGCGTATAACTGCGCGCATTTAACTCTGGCGTTTTCCCACCTGAAAGCATAAGAACAGCGTCAAGAGACGCAGTAATTAGTACACAGAGATGACAGTCGTGTCGCGACCAGAATTGAGAAGGATTGCAAATTGCATTTTATTAAGTGTATTCATGGATAAAATCCTTCCAAATTCAGCCAACTCATCGCGACTCGTTATGATTTGAAAATAAAAATGTATGGAATGAAGATTTGTAAATGTAACTCACTCATTTTTTTTTTACTGATCAGCTGAAAAATTATTACATGATAAATACGGATGTTTTATGTTAAACTGTACTCCACAAAAAAGTTATTTTGGACACTTTATAAAATACTCATAATAGGATAACTCTCGACAAAATTGCTATTCAAGAAACATCTACAGTTGTTTGATTTCTACTTTTAAATTCTAGTTTTAAATTGCATTAATTAAGTTGGCCAACTAAGAGATAACTAAATGTCATTGTAACATATATTGAAGGTGAATACGATAAAATATTTAAGCATACATCCGTATTCTATGGACAAAAATTAGTGAGTATGACATTACAAATCTGTATACGTACGTGTTCGCCGAAACCATTAGTGCACATGCCTGATACATTTCTTGAAAACAGGATAACTTAGATCGAACCTAGAAATAGGCTGGGGTAATTAATAATTTTCAAATCATTGCACATTCATTCTCTAACACATTTCAGTTTACCGATTTTTATTTTAACGCAGTATCTCCTTATAATGGTGTATTTCTCTAACTATTTGACTTCTTGTAGCTATATTTGGATGTCCATTGAGAAGAAGAAAATTATCATTAGTAAACTTTAACTTTTATATTGAATAACGAAATAATGATTGTTTTAATAAAAAATTCATCCACACAATCATTCATCTATATTCGCAAAACCCCTTAATTTACATATAAAAATTTACACAAAAATTAGAATTATTAATAATATGCTTTAATAATAAATGTAAAGGAAACGCAAAGTTGTTTTTCATAATAAAACGTACTTTAAGAGAATTAAAATACTTTAAATCAAAAGCTAGATAATGAGGAGATCTTAGGGGCTGATAAAAATTGTAAAGAAGCGATACCTTTTACGATTTGTTTTTAAAATTTCAATAGATCCAAAAATATTTTTTCTATTTAAAGAGGCCAAGAACACTTATGAGAAAGGGATAAAACAAGGATAAAGAAACAAGACAGTAAAAAAGTATCTAAAACAATACCAGAACATAAGATGTAAAGATTAGGAGTGGAAAGGAAATGAAAATAAAGCAATTTAAAAGTGAAACTAATAGAAAAAGAATAAGAACCCGATGATTTCAAGAGATGATAAATCTCATGAAATTTTATTTCTACATGTAGCTACAACTGTGACTTTAAACTCGACACAGCATTTAACAAAGAACAGAAAAATTACGTCTGGATTAATCGGGAACTTCGTTCCAGCCGATGTCAGGATTGCACACAAAAATCTACTGAATTAATGCCAAGAGTAGTCTGATTAGCACCAAATTGTACCTAAAAGATTTATATATAATATATAACACTTTTACGTATCTCAATCTTTTAAGTCGTCTAAGCATTCTCCAGGAAGTACTGTTAAAAATTATACACTACAAGATTATCCTTTTAGAACCCAACAGAAAAGAATATCTAAAAAGACGAGACATATCCATAAATCTTCAATTAATGCGTAAATAGTAGTACGTCAGTCAAGAACCAATAGGGTAGCAACTACACCACGCGATAGACGAAATTTTATGCATAAGATAATTAACCAAAAAATTAACAATATTGACACGCACAATAGAATAAAAATGTAGTCGTCAATTTTTTCCTCCATTATTTATTAACGGCCGGTTACTTTTTCAATAAATTTATTCATTGCATGTTAACAAAGAAAAACAGACCAACATTACTCTGTAAAAAGATATAACAAAAAAAAATCATTTTTCAGTATATTCAAAAAAACGGTGGAATGTAGTAAAAACGTTAAATTTATGTGGCAAAGACTACATTCGAAGATCTATCTTCCATATTAACATATGCCAGTAATATTTCAGATACATATCGCTTTATTGCCTATTCAGATTTGTGGTTTCCAAGTACAACGTTCGATTAAATTAACATGCTGAAATTTTTGCAAATAAACACAAAAACTAAGTTCAAGAAAAATGTATACAAATACCCGTTAACTAGAAATAAAAAAATATTTGGATAAGCGAAAAAAACTAACAAAACTATAATTCTAATTTTTGTGTCATTATCTTAAAAATTAAGTAATCATGTACAAAAAAACTATGTAAATAAACAAAACGCAGTTTAATACTTACCATCTGCAAAAGGATCAACTCTCTCTGGAGAAATGATCATCCGTCTTCTTTTCTGTCTATACTCATCCTCACGATCAGCAATAGTGGGTCGTCTTCGGTCCGCGAATGGGTCATAATCCTTATCATTCTAAAAATAAAAACCATATAAATTGATATATATATATATGAAACTGGTATCTAAATTTTAGAAACATAAACTTGTTTTGTCTGGATAACCACAGGGCGGCATAAAAACGGATATAAAAAAGCAATGAATCATTTTTTTCCTGACGACGGGCTAAGCTACATGGAAATCAAAGAGCCAGACGACGCAAACAGATTGCAAAGAAATTTGGAGAAAACTGAGCATTGAGGAAATACGTGAGATCAAATGAAAATTAATGTGAGCCAATTACATGTGACCAGCTAAAGAAAAAAGAAGACAAAAAATATCAACCTTAGAAAAATATAAAAGTACGTGATAAAGTACATGCGTCCTAACAAAACCTACCGAAAATTACATATGTGAAGTAAATGATCAAAAAACGCAAATAAGGAAGTAAAAGGGAATATAATACATTAGTAGGGCCATATAAAACTTATATAACAATATAAAACTTACAAAGAAAATCAGCTAACGTCACACAAAATAACTACAGAAATTGTGCCAGCATAACAGAAATGATATAGAAACACTTAAAAAGCACAGTTACAGACATTCATAAATTATTCTTCTTATACCTTCTGTTCTAGATTCTTATTGTTAATTTTTTATTTTGTAAAAATTAGATCAACGACATTAATACGATCAACGACAT
>WYDF02108745.1:0-10442 GCA_009867245.2 Adranes taylori
TTCTTTATATTGGGGGGAGGGGGCCCATCCGATGAATTTGCCACGGGCCTCGAACGGTATAGTTACGCCACTGCCTGTGACTGGCACTTAATAAATGCCTCAAAATCGTTGGCAAAAATTAGGAAAGAGCGTAAAGCCGAGAACAGATCCCTGAGGTATCCCACTATTTACTAAAAGCATATCTGAAGATACTATCTCACCCGTGTCATTATTCACTACGATCTGATAGCGATTACTAAGGTAGGAGTAGACCCATTTCGCCGCTACATCTCGAATTCCATATCTGAATAACTTCTCTAGGAGTAGCTTATAATTAACAGTGTCGAAGGCTTTCGATAAATTAATAAATAATCCTAGTGGTATCACCCCATCATCCAAAGCCTTAAAAATTTCACTAGAGAACAAAGTCAAACACTAGATGAACACAAATGTTAAAAATAAAAAACTTATATAACTCACCTTATATATCTTATCATACATCTGTAAACAATTTAGGGACGTACTCTAGATTGTTTATTGATTATTAAGTGAAAAAGTCTACAGAGAAATATGGCGTAACTCTCTAGAGCATTTTCGACGGTTGTCTGCACGCGAATCGTTGGAAAATATTGTCGTGATATTCTACGCTGTGTGTGTGTTATGTATAGCCTATGCCAAATTAATTTATATCCTTTTACCTTACGTAAATATATTCTTTCAACGGAAAAAAAAGATTTATATGGGGTGTTATAACTTAAATGAATAACTTTTTTTTTATAAAAAATATTTTCTGAAATAAACTGTATACTAAAACTGTTATGAAATTTTTTATATCGTCCTTGACTTATTAAGTTAAAGTTCTAATAGAATTTGGGTTTTCATATTAACTTTTGTTATATATTTGAATATGAAGACTAAGTAGTTCAGAAAAACTACTTTACACAAAATTATGCTGTTTAACACAAAACTATGCACATTAAAAAATAAATAAAAAAGTTTGAAAATTAGAAAATTCAAATAAATTTGGTTTATAGTTGACAATTTTTTCTATTTCACCTTAGTACGTCTCTTGTATTTAAATTACTGCAACCCGTTAATCCGCAATTCAATGGGGGGGGGGGGCAATAGGGAACAATTTTAAATATAAAAAGTTTTTTGTAAAAACAATACCATACAACAATTAAATAAGTTAGAAATCGAAAGAACAATCATAAAAAAATTATTCATATAGAACAAAAATGAAAGAAATAGGAGTATTAAATAAGAAACATAATAAATAAAAATCAAAAATACATTCAAACATGAGTATGTTTCATAAACTAAGAAACATAAAGTAGTATTGTGAGTACTTTTTTATATATTTGAGCACGGATCACTATTATCACATTTGGAATTGCACAATTCATTATTTCCCTAACAGAAACATTTCTTTGAACAAAAATATTTTTTGAAGCCTTGTTCTGTGCCGGTTGAGTATTCTGTCGCCAAAGCTCGGAAGGAAATTTATACAAATATATCTGAAATATATCTAAAAATATCTGAAGAAGATATTTTTAAGAAAAAATATCTTCTTCAGAAGATATTTTTTCTTCCCACACACTGAATTGAGATCGAGAATATAATTGTTTGACTATACCATTCCTGGTGTCAAATTTGTAAAAATTATCAGCCGTAATGTGTAGTGCAAAGGGAAGTATAGACCTATCGTGGACTATCGTCCACAATCTACATCAGGAACTTTTTACACGAAATGGTGTACCAACTTCTGCTGGAGGGTTTCTTTGGACCTAAATAATTTTAATTCCTTTAGCTTGTTAAGACATAACTTCTCCGGGATTCCCGTTTCATTGATTATTGATATTTTTCTATGACATTACACACATTTGAGTGTTTGTTTCGCTTCAATAGCGTTTTTAAGAGATATTTCTATTACACGTCCATAATGCACTGGTTTCAAGCAGTCAACGCAATACAAATATTTCTAACAAATGATACATGATATTTGATCAATTTCTCTATTATCGTTTTCAATCTGATTAGGAAGTTCATTAGAAAGATTTTTTTATTGCTACTTTCCATTCCAGGCAAGATTTGAGGCTCCTCCGAATCGTTTTCTATGTTTTGTAAAACCTTGTTTAAATGGTCTCCATCTTTAAATGAATTTATAATTTCTTTTGGCAAAGGAGATGTTGCTAAACCAACTTTTGGATCTACACCACACATTGTCTTATACGGTGCCCATTTAATTCTCGAATAATAAACGTCACAAACTGAACTGAACGAGGCTAGTGATGGGTCCCTTATTTACGAGGGAATAACTCTTTTTTTCAAATACGAAGCGAATCATTATTTATGAGGAGTTCCTCCATTTTCTTCTAAAGAATAATTCCTCTGTTTTTTTTAAAGGGGAATTTCCCATTTTTTCAAAAGAGGAATTTCTCTCAAAAGAGGAATTCTTTTTTTCTATCCAAAAGAGGAATTCCTAGTTATTTTCTCAGAACAGGAGTTTCTCTTTTTTTTCAACCGAAAACTTTTTTTTTGACAAGAGGAGTTCCTCTTTTTCTTTTGAAAAGAGGAGTTCCTCTATTTTTTCAAAAGGGGAGAGTTAACTCGTTGAAGATAATATTTGTGTACAACGTATCAACCTCGTTTAAGGCACATAGCACGCGTCAATCGCAGCGCCGTCGATAAGAGAAGAGAGTCCTCTTCTCCGGAATGCAGATGATAAGTCCAATATGATATTTCGACTCCGGCTGTCGGCTTCGTATTGGCTTCTTATATCGACTTCGTGATGGTCTCTTCATTTATGAGCTATTTCATTTCAGGCCTCATCATAATGAAATGAAAGAGTTACTCTTTATCAAATCCGAGGAGATTCATTATTTGTGAGAACTCTTTTTTAAATATAATTAAGACTTTCATTGTAGTATACGAGGAGTTACCTTTTTAGTTTCCGACCATCTCGGTGATTTATGGGCAGGGAAATATTGCAATAGTACAAAATTTCACATTCCCATTGCAACAGATCTTCGTTTTGAGATCCCCTGAAACCATTTTGACATTTTTTTTAACTGATGTCTGGCTGTGGGTATGACTCTGGGTGTATTTCTGTATCAGTGGGAGTATTTCTGTAACATAATAGTGTCCAAACGGTTCGACTTATTCCAATCAAATTTTGCATACGTATTGAGCGCTATCTGAGGACGAACTTTATACATTTAGAAAAAAATGAATCATCACCGAAAATAAAACAACTTCAACTGATTGCAACCAAATTTTTTGATATGAATAATCTGTATGTAAAGTTAAACTTACTTGCCAAATTTCAGCTCCGTCCGGTGATTCCAAGTCTGAAAAAAGGAAAAAATTTCTCTTTTGAAAAAAAACGAGGCTCTCCTCATAAATAATGATTCGCTTCGTATTTGAAAAAAAGAGTTACCCCTTCGTTTTATGATAATGAGGTCTCAAATAAAGTACCTCATATATGAGGAACTCATTACTACACTTAATCTAATAGGTTCAAGAGTTCGTCATTTTAAAAAACGAGGAAGACTCTCCTTTTAAAAAAGAAGAAACCCTCTTATGAAAAGAAAAGAGGATCCTCTCTTTTGAAAAGTAAAGAGGAACTCCTCGTAAGAAAACAGAGCAATTCCTTACAAATAGGCCTTACAAATAAAAAAGAGTTACTCCCACATTTTCATTTCAAAACGAGATATTACCCATCACTAGAACGAACTGTAAGCCTTCGCTCCATTTATTTGTCTCATTTTGTTGCATCCAAGTGATCCAGCAGCATCCAGCATCCTCTTTCCACGCTGCCTTCTTTGGCTTTGGTTGTGCATAGATTTTCCATGTACAATTTTTATATACAATTACAATGTGGTCCTGATATACCATGATAAATTAATAATTACCATCTGGGTAATTATTAATTTATCATGGGATTGAAAATGAATCAAATCGCAGCGACTATTCAAATGGTTTGAAACAATTGGTTTTACAGCCAATCTTTTATTTAGACTTTTTTTCGGCTTAAGTTAATAACAGAGGACCCACTTATCTACCTGATTCTTAACTACAATTTAAGTATCAATAAAACCTTTTGAAATTTGCACTTCGAGCAAGTCCAGTTGACTAAACAAATAGTCGAGTAAGTAATGTATATTGCAAGCGATTTATACATCTATACACAGTTTAATTAAATAGTTGTGTATAGTTTTCCATATCATTTATTAAATATTTTCCTTAAATTGAAATATGTCGAATTGAAATAATAATTATCTGTTTCAGTTTTTTTTTCTTTAAGTACATGTCAGATATAGTCCATACTATTAGTAAAGTCACATTGGGGTATGGTGTAATATTCAAGTATTTTCATTCTTTTATTTGCGCCACAGGTGTCTTAAAGTATAATCGTTTTGTCTAGGATTCCGATTACGAGTTACGTCGAAAATTATTTAAAGAATCGTTTAATAATAGAGGTTTTGTAGTCTATCCTTCATCCATATAAAAGGACTGATCTCAACAACAACTTTGTAAATTAAAAAAGTCGTAATTTTAATGTTTTCATTACTTCCAGTATGTTCTGTCATCAAAAGCTGCATTTACTTTACCAGAAAAAAATTATTTATTAGAAAAAGATTATTTGTAATCGGATTAAAACCGAAGCAGGCATATTATTTTTTCGGGTCCCCCTGACATTAACATAAGCTTTTTTTTCTTCTGCTGACAAGATTCGCAATTTTCCAAAAAACTTTTCATCGTTATGTTTTTATATTTTTTATTAAGTTTTTTAATCATGGGATCTCTTCCTCCATGTCCAATTCTTTACTTCATTCATTTCCATTATAACAATAACAACAACAAGTTCAGGTTATGTTCGAATACAACAAGTTTAAAGTAATGGTTGAATATCAAAATAAAATGGAAAAAATTATTCAATACTTTCGAAAGAGCATAATAGTTATTTCATAGATTGGTTAGTTAGAGTTTAAAACGTAAACGCATTCTAAACAAAATTAGGTATTTTATAAATAAACTAGTTATTCCATAAACTACCGGAATTTACACTTTAACAGGAACACCTACACTAAATAGATTAAGCTTTGTTTTATTTGAGATTTAGAAAACTTCAAAGTTCAAGAGTATAACAGGGGATCCGGTCCGAATTTTTTGTCCCGAAACACCACTGTATAATTAGATAGTCACTTCGAAATATTTTTCCAATCAGTTTTTCATTAAACATTCGTTCAGAAATGGAGTTAATACCTGCCAGATCTTTGTATTAATTTAAAGTTGTCATGAATATTCCCATAAAAATTGTTGTATTCCAAATTGATTGTAGTTTTCCAAAACTAAACGTTCAAAAGTTTTATAATCTTTCGACCGTCAACAAATTTAAAGTATTTAAATATTTTTTGTCTTTATCAATCAATTCAAGTATTTGATTTTCCTATTTCATTTCCGTTTGATTATTGAGATATTTTGATATTACTCTTATGTGAGAATATCCGAAAATAATTTGATTTGATGTGTTATAAAAAAACAGTTATGTTTGCGTCATTACGTTCTCTAGCTTATTTTATGACATTATTTATGTACAGCAAAGTTTTTCTTGTATGGAAATTTATTGAACCATGGTAAGTCATAAATAATACTTTTACATATATTTTTTCCGTCTTATAAAACCATATTCTGTTTTATATGTGTGCGAAGAGAATCCATTGCGTAAGATATAACCAATCACACTAAAAAAAATTGTTTGTTTTCATAACTTTTATTATATTTTTACTTCTAAGTTTATTACCAGCAGAAAGTTGTTTTTTTTATAGGTCAATTTCGTAATGGCATTACGTGTACCTTATTACTAATGTATGTATAAGGCTTGTCCCGAAAAGTTATTTTTTACTCGCACTTTTCAATCTTCTATAAAAACAAACGATCAAAACTTGGATAATATATTCTTTGCCGAGTAAACAAGGTGTGACCCAGGTAAATAATGCTATTGTAATATATTTTGTTTCTATAACCTTCATTGTAACATTTATCTATGAACGTGCAGAGTTTTGTAATCTACTGAAGTCTGTCCTTGAAATAGCGTGGGCCGTTTCCTTCCTTGAAATAGATTTTAGGCCGTTTCCTTCTTATCTTTCATATACCATATACAGAATATGTCTTCATTTTAAATATGACCTAAATAAAATTGATTAATTCTTGAAATATTGATACTTATGACTTTTGTTAAAATTGAAATAGATCAGGTTTTCGAGAGTCAAATCTACATAATTCCATACTATGAATACTTAAATTTTGTTACCCAGCTTTGTTGATTAGACACTCCAGTCGATCACACTCCAAATAAATTCGTGAAGGGGGTCCACTATTCCATTTTTCACATTCAGCTCACACTACATGATCACACATATTAAGCCCTTGTATCTAGCCTGTAAATTTTAATTAACTCAAATAACTCAATAACACAATCGATGAGCATAAAAACACATAGCTCTAAACATGCTGCAAAGGCATACTTTGCACGACTTTGACTGCAAAGGCGTACTTTGCATGACTTTGACTTAGGTTACCATAGCAACCGACAGAATAATTTATTAAGGACTATACCTTTAATAAATTATTCTGTCGGTTGCTAATTTGGAGCCCTCTTATTAGGTATTGTTTTAAAGGGAATCACGAAGTAAAACGTATGCAAACGTATGCAACCAAATTTTCTTTAAAAATTATTATTCCTTGAAATTGGCTTGGTATATTCATTTATGCATATCGTCAATTCGCCTAGTCTTATAGATATTCTCCTATGAGAGATGATTACAAGATAGATGATTCGAAAGGGTTATACTGCAGAAAACAGTGCCACTTAATAATCAACCTGTCCATGTCACTAGATAGATTTTAGGCCCTTCGCCAAAGCGACCTTTGCAAAAGCGAGATCATTCTTCTAAAAATCGCTTATCGGTTAGTGCTTACTGCTGTCGGTGCTTACAAAAACTCAAGAATATATACACTGAATATATACAAATTAGAAAGCGTAGTACATTCTGCTGGAAACAATGGTTTACAACAGTGACTACAAGAAAGTGTGGCAGACTTATTTGAATTATAGAGCTAAATTTTTGAAACTATATGAAGTTGCAGACACCTGAAAAGTCAGAAGATGTGTTTTATGTATTATGTCTTATGACGAAATTATAGAGTCAAAATATAATTATATTCTTATATGACAAAATAGACAACGATGTTGTGTGTAAACGACGTTGTGTGTGGTTTTGCGTCAGTGGGATCTAACTCCTACTATCTCCCCTGAGCTGCACCGCATGAAGGCAATGAACGTTGTTTGCTTGAATTTGAAGTCGGAAAAGGATAGTCTATAATAAAAAGTGTATAACAAGATTGGTCGGCATAAAAGAGATAGGAATGTAGACGCTCTTTCTCTCGCTTAATACACAGAATTTTTCCCCTTTACTGCATCCGATGCAGTAAAGCATCCTTGAAACAAAACGAACGTGAAACCAACTGTCGAGGTAAAATACCAAAAAGGAAATACGGCAATTGTAACGCTGTATTCTCCATCTTCTTTTCTTTTCTGCTTCTCTCTCTAACGCATGCGAAGGCAGGAGTTCCGTGTTTGCGACAGCGGTCAACAGCGCTCTTTCCTCCCGGTGCAACCGGGTCATGACTCCCGATCCTCCCCTTTTACGTCAATCACGAATACGAACGATGCTTGGTTTGAGGCTTAATTTATCGATTCTACACGTACAGTTCACTGGCTCAATGCATAAAAAACTTAGTCTTCCTAGCGCCAAGTTTTTACCTCTTAGTTCTTTTCCTTGTAAACCTCGCAGTTTTTTTCCTCCTTCCAATCGTTTTATAATAAATCAATTCTTGATTTATTTAATTATTGCGTTATTTATTTATTTAATTGATGGTTTTTGAATGTTTTATTCATTTATCGTTATAGTTGACGACTATGACTATATGCCGATAAGAAGGTTTGAAATTTGTTTACAAACTATCTAACAAATGAAGATACACTAATAATTTTCATGCCAGAAGCTTCTAAATGCCAGAAGACTCCTCGAAGAGAAGAGGAGTCGTTAGAAAACTGGGTGAAGACTTTGCAACCATAGAAGAAGGAGGTTTCCAGTTTTCTCCACTAAACAGTTTTCATATTATTATTACAAAAACGTATCTACCTTGTGTAAATATAAAATAATAATAAATTACCTAAGAAAAACTTGCGTCTTACTCATCTAATTTTTGTGTCACTTTATATGAAAAAGTTAAGGATAGTTTTTCTACATGACGTATTAGCCCAAATACTAATATCCAATTCATAAGGTCATAATCAAAACAACTTTCTATCACACTTTTATAAATAAAAATAGTACATAGTAAGGAAAGTTATTTTACATATTCTATAGAGTCGAATTAGGTGATGTAAGTCTGCATTACACAGACTAAACTTTTATAAGTTTTTTTTTTATTAAATAATTGAGGCCAACAAAGTTTCTAGTGTTACCCAAAAGTTCTACATTTCATGCTAATGAGAATATTGTTAATATGCTATAAAGAGGTCTCGGTTGTCTAGACTTGGTGTACCTAGCTTTCTAAATGTTACGAGTTTATTCTAAATGGTAGTTATATTGATATACTCCTGTTAATTTTATGTTCTTTGCTTTTATTTATTCATTTAATTGTTACGAGCAGTGTGTTTTATATTACTAATTGTTGTGTTTTTCATTTAATAGCAAGTAACTGAAGAACATTTAAATTTTCGAACGAAAAAAATGTTTCAATGAAGATTGTATGTAGTATTTACCTTTACGCGCTTAGACGAATTTTAAGTAAGTAGGAGTTAATTTTGAAAATTGTGATGAAAAGAGAATTATTTGAGAATTATACAATAAGAATTATTTGTAAAAATTGAGGCAAGGTGGGCACGTGTTTCTAGCATAGGTTATAGGTGTTATAGGTACAACCTTTTCTTATTCCAAATATAGGTGTAAGGTCTCATTGCATCGAACTACGAATCCGACACTCAACTATGATTGTCTATACAAATAATATTAAAAATTCTCTATTTATACGTTGGTTGAATGTAAGTTTGCATGTATTAAAATGTTATATCTTGAATTATTTGCTGTATACACATATGGTATAATTTATTGTATTCGCTATGTCTTATGCATTTGGACGAATTAACACATTTAACAAATTGAGATGAACCATTAATGTATATTGCCAATGAAGCAAGGGAGTTTAACAATCAAAGTTCGCCTCGTATAATACTTGCAATGAGATTTCTTATGAAAATCATCGGACCATACTGAAGTTGGCCAAAGATGTTTCTACACTTTAATTGGCCAAAGTTGGTTCTACACATTAATGGAAAATGTGACTTTAATAATCAAAGCTCAACACCTTAACGCATATGGTTCATCTCGAGTACTAGAGTACGTACTATCACGACATTTCAATGAAGATTGTAAGTAGTATTTACCTTTACATGGTAAGATGAATTTTAAGTAAGTAAAAGAGAATTATAAGAATTATTTATAAAAATTGATCAATTTTTGGTCCGATGAAAAAACCCCAATGCAAGTATTATACGAGGCGAACTTTGATTGTTAAAGTTCATTGCATCATTGGTAAAATACATTAATGGTTCATCTCAATTTGTTGAAAGTGTCAATTCGTCCAAATGCATAACACATAGCTGATACAATTTATACCATATGTGTATATAGCGAATAATTCAAAATATAATATCCCAATATATGCAAACTTACATACAACCAATGTTTAAATAGAGAATTTCAAATATTATTTGTATAGGCAAATAGAGCGTAACGGTTGAGTATCGCATTCGTAGGTCGATGCAGTGAGACCTTACGCCTATATTTGGAATAAGAAAACGTGTTAATAACAGTTATGACCTATGTTAGAAACACGTGTCCACCTTGCCTCAATTTTTACAAATCATTCTTATAATTCTCTTTTCATTACAATTTTCTAAATTAACACCTAGTTACTTAAAAAAATATTTGTTTTCTAGTTTCAAAATATAGAAGAATTGCTGTTCAACTTTTTGAGTAACTTAGTAAATTTAGATATTTCTGAAACTCAATGTTTTAAACTTTCCTCCACGTTATCTCGCAACCTTTTCAACTCAATTGCTTTTCAATTTTTGTATCGAAAGTTCCTTTAACTGTTAAGCGATGCAGGGTATTTAAAAACGGACAACTAAGTTTTCAAGTAATTTAACTTTGAAAAGCAATGCAATATATAAGCTATATATATATTAAAGTATAGTTTTATTTCTCCTTCAGTGCATAAATTTAGTTATATCACAATAGCCTATATATGTTTGCACCGAATAAATCACATTATTCTGATTTGTGTGAACGTAATTTTTAATTGCAAAATTGAAAAATGTTACTATCATA
>WYDF02108756.1:0-10442 GCA_009867245.2 Adranes taylori
CGAGGTTTAGGTGTGGGAATGAAGAAGGGGTAAATAAATTTTGGATGAATGAACAAGAAAGAATGTGTAGAATATGTTGTAGGGAAAAGGAATTGTGGAGCCACTGGGTTAGGGAATGTGATGGTATAAGATGGTTGGATAGTGAAAGGCAGTTGGGTGATAACTGGGGGATAAGCTTAGGGATGGAGGGAAAAGGTTTGGAGCTAATGAAGAGAATTGTAGATGAGATAAAAAAAAAGAAATTAAATGGAGGAAAATGATAGGGAATGAGAAGTGGTGAAGAGATAAATAAAAGCCTTGCCTTCTGCCAATGAGCTTTAATGTTAAGATTTGTAAAAATTTTGTATTTTGTATCGTCTATTGTTTTTGTAAGAATTATTGTTTTATTTTGTATACCAATAAAGGTTTTATCTATCTATCTATCTATTGTAAAGAATCACCGCCGGGTAAGACGGGTGCCGCGTTGGCTAACTCTAGCGCAAACGCGCACTCGTGTATCAATTTCCAATGACTGTTTGGCTAAGTTTAAATGTAATCCAAGAGAATTTTTTCGTCAATATGTGATCGTAGATGAAATTTGAACTACTTAGAGAAGAAAAGCACAATAAGTGGCTAATATTATGCTAGTTTATTTACCCATTTCGGTGCATAACTAAAGAAGAAACGAGCGCATTTGTTCAAAAAGAAAATTCAGTTGCACCAAAATAACGCGTCCTCTTATTTATCGCCATTACAATCTCTAACTTCATCGAATTAGATTACGACTTGCTATCCCAATCCACAAATTTGCCAGATATGGTTCCGTCAAATTTTTTCTTGTTCCCAAACTTGAAAAAGAGGCTCGGTGGAAAGAGATTTGGTAAAATGGATGGCCGCACCAGATGCATATTTTGCAGAGTATTTGAGCAAGAAGTTTTTTTTAGAATGTTTTAGTAATATCCTGTATGTTTGTTTACACTCAAACCGATCACGTTATTACTATCACAGGACTCTAATATTCTCATTTAATTATCTTTAACTATGATATATATTATGTGTAATGGGGGTTTGAGTTTAATTAACCCTCTATCTTAAATCCGCCAATGACTTGTGCTTTTAATATGAGATCTAAGTTAATGTGTGGATACATTCATACATTTACAATGACATCTTAATGTTTCTATTTTAATTAAATGTTACCCTAATCAACTATTGAGCTAATGGTCTCTACAATAAATTGGACCCAAGTTAATAGATTAGTTATAAAGTAGGATGATCAACCCTCAATAAATGGATCTTTGATTTAGATTATATTTAGCAAACTACCAGTTTTGACTTCTAGTATATGTGAAGATAGGGTGGGCGTACCTGCCTTTGAATTTTTCTATATTAAATATTATGTAGTAGCAATGCTATTTGCTATTTGTGGCTGGCACTATTTTTAGTTTTGACTATTATTTATGTCAGAAGTATTGAATTTTGCAAATATCTGTACGTATAAGTAGTGTCTTTAGTATTTTGCCTAATGAATTTAATTATTTTTCGGAAGATACAGCCTTTTTGCAGCACATTGTATATGAATAAAAAAAAACGCAGATTATAGTATTGCAAAAAAATAAAAATTCTTAAAGAGACAACATTTACGAGATGAACGGGTCGAACAAAGCGTTACATGACGCTCAAAGATTTTGCCATCCCAAATCGAATACAATTGCCTACGATACGCGCAAATAGAGTAACTGATATAAATATAATTTTATCGAGCATTTTATTAAAAGTAATTAATCACAAGATATTAGCAACTTTGCGGTCGCAAATCGCGACAAAGCGGACAGCCCATCTGTTCAAGGTTCAAGCCCTAAGCAAACACTGGAATCGGGGAATTCATGGGTAGGCGCATTCATGGGTAGTGGAACTAAAAAGTACTTGGAGATTATCCTGTTAGAAATTACACGAAAATTGATCGAGAGCGACCGCAGGTCTCGAGTCTAAGCCAAGCTGTCGCGTTGTAGGCAAACACGGTGTCTGGGGCATTCATTGGTAGGCAATATATACGGTATACTAGTATAGTGTATTAAACACGTTCTGTCACGATCACCTTTTATATACTATTCTAGAGCCTATTGATTTTTCTCTTTCCGTAGCATCAGTGAATCAAACAAAAACTCTGTATCCATTGTTCTTTAAAAAGATACAAAACAAGACGATGCAATTCACGAAGAAATGTTTGTAAACACGAAAACGTCGTAGCGGCAAGACAAACTCGTAGTCCCAAGAAACTCGTTGTCTCAAGACAACTTGTTTCTAAAATAGACCACGGAAAATGCTAACAAGAGTCAAGTCTCTAAAATAGAAACAAGAGTCAACGATAGTGAGTTCAAGAAATGAATTAAAATATTCTATACAAATCGGGCGTGAGCCGCTATACAACTTTTGTTCTGTTATACGGGACTCTGTGTAGCCACTCACTCATTAATTGCTGCCTGACACGGTTTACACTGATTTAAGTGCAGCCACAGCAGTATACGCATGACACAAGTCAATACGTATATATCACTTACTATTTCTAGCAACATTGTTTTCAACACAGGATTTCCTATCTACGAACGGTGAACGCTACACGCGTTCCCTACCAGACGTATTAAAAACAATTAGCATGTGTTCGAGTGAGCCAGCAGTGAACAACAATCTTATACAGCTTTCTCTGCTATTATCATTATGTCGTTATTTAATGCGTGAGACATAAGTCCGATCATATATTTCAATTATACTTATGTTTTATCTTATGAACTGTTTTCTTACCAGTGCCGTGGTGTCGCAATTTATTTATTTATTGTAATCACATTGTTTAGAGTAACATGCTACGTTACAGTACAATTTCCTCCGGTGTCGATTCTTGGCACAACCCATTATTACTTAACGTAAATCCCAAATATCTATATCCCTTAACACAATTAATTGTTAATTGTTTCCTTTTCGTACCGATTTACCAAAAAGGTTTGCAGTACCCGCTATCATGTGAAGGATAAGTAAGGAAAACAGTTTATAATTTACAACACACATAATCAAAGGTCACTCATCTAGTTGTATTAATATATCGTTGCTCATTGGATTATGCCACACGCAAAAATTTCACTTGTCCACGTTGTTTATTTTTGTTGACAAGAAGGAAGTTGTGTCAATTGCGACAGCTAACAAATCGACTACAAACTTCTTATATCTTTCGCGCGACAAATGAAGAAAGAAAGGAGAAGACCAAAAAAGACACACGACAGAGAAGAGAGATGGATAGGCAGAAGAGAAAGATAAAAAAATTCCAGCGTAATAGCGATATACGGAATCAAAACTAAAAGAATTTTTTTTTGCGTTAAACTTTCGAACTCTTGAACTTAAAACTGTTATGTGATGTGTTGTGCAGACAATGAAATTTAATACGATAATGAACGATCCTTCGTAATTTTATATTATGTCAGACAAAATTTACATGTTTTTTACAGTAATTTTCGTATTTACTGGAAATTAAATAAATATTGTGTTATTTACGTAATTGAAAATATATAGCGTTTTGCTTCAAATTGTATAAATATTTACAGCTTCATTTAGATTTTATGGTTTTATATTTATTTGCCGTGTTGTCTTATCTGATATTTCTTTAGAATCGGCCTTTTTCGCCCATAAAGCCTATCACCGGCTTGTATATTACTCACGATACAAAAGAAATGGATTAGAAGAAATTCATTTAGGTACCTGAATATAAATTTGTATACCTTTCTCTTTTTCTTTTTTCCGTTTATGTTTCATCTTTTGCTGTGTTTGGTTTTTAATTTTTTATGTCCAAATACGAATAATGTAAACAATGCGATATAGGTTGAATAATACTAAAATCAATCTTTATTGCCTTTTGCAGATAATAAATAATAACAATATGATATAAATATATAATTATATGAATGTGAAGGATTCTAGTAGAACACATAAACTGAGAAAATTGCGATAATGACAAATTGTGGCAAAGAGTAAATAGAAATTCTTTGGATTGAAGTTTTTCTCAACCTGTAAGAAAATTTTGCAAAGATATTATATTAGTAGTAACTTAATGTGCATGAAGCTTTAATGTAACATATGACAATACAGAGCGGTGGAGTAGGTGGTAGGCGGTCGTCTTTAACCTACTTGTCACCTATGAACAGAAATTTATGCAACGAAACAATACAAAAAGCACAGCGAAAAACAAAAGATATGATTACAACAAAAAGAATATATATATAAAAGAAAACATCGTTACATGCAACTATAAAGTATAAGAAAAGAACATAGATGAATCTTTGGAATAGAAATATAACTCAAACACTTAAATAGTATACAGAACTTGTTATTTCGTGTTGTAGTGCGTCATGTTATTTATCATGTAAATTTGTCAAAGATGAATTGATTATATAGTTTTTTTTTTATTTATTTCGTTGTTTTTTTATATTTTACATTTATTTAATCAGTTGTTAGTTTATTGACGTTGAAATGTCAGATTTCAGAGGTGAACGCATTTGGTTGCTTTAATTCTATCCAGATATGTTATGCATACTGTATTTGAGCGCCTGTTTATGGAGTTAGTAATTAGTACTCTCCTTACCAGAAGAAAAGCTACCAGAAGAGAAACACTTATGTGCCGCGCTGTTCGTGTGCCCACGGTCAGACTAAAAAGTGCGCTTAATGCTGATGCGTGAAACTGGACGTTTAGAACCAGAGCCATAGGCTTTCCTGAAAATTAATTCACCGATTGCCAGCATCTACAACATACATACATACATCGAAACAGCAGATAATCAGTGAGTAAGAAGAGATGCGGCACAGGGAGTAAGAAGAGATGCGGCATCGCTCAAAGCTTTATAAAACTGCCGCCGGTCTTAAAACGGTAGCGGCTCTCATTGATGTAGATATATACGTCTCCGATATAGCCAACGAGTTTTCTTATGAATATCATTTTAACGTATATTTTTCGTTGTCGGCTTAAGCAAGTTTGGACAGGAAATTTCACCTACCACAATTGTTTGAATGGCGGTTAAGCTTTTTACACTTTTGACGCGTAACAATCTGATTGGATATTTGTTTAACGTATTTTTGAAGAAGGCATTTTTCTATGAGATACTTTGATATTTTGACGCATCAAGCTATTATTTCCACCGTTAGTCTGACCCACCACGTTTAGAAATCAATACTACTTGCATTTTTTTACTAGATAACCGTCAACGAAATAATACAACTTTGATCCTTAAATTCAGGAAGAGACTTTTGATTGGTCGGAAGTATAACCTTCCTAAACATTTGGTAGCAGAGACATCTTTTCAACTTCGCCTTTTTTGCGGCAAACGTCATCGATGCAAAACACTACAGCTCAACGGATGCTTCCCTTTGTCAGAAAATACGCATAAAAGGAGCCATCCAAGCCAGAATCAAGAGAGACGCAATTTTCGAGTTGTTGTCTTTGGATGGCTGCGAGAACCCAATCGCGCCAGTTCAAAGCATTAATTCTGAAATAAGACCTAATCAATTCCTTGTGGTCAGCGAGAATGATCGCAGCCAGTGTTGATCTGACCTTAAAGCGTTATAGTAAAATTTAAAACATTTAAACAACAAATTAAATCTACGAATAAATAAAATAACTAAATTAAAATTCTACGAAACTTCTACGAAACAAATAAAAGGTTTATCAGACGACACATCTTCTGCTGAATCTTTAGATTCCCAATTAATTATCATTTTCTTCTACTCTTATTCTCATATTATTTCCCATCGTCCTTGAAATCGACGCAAATTATGGATAGCAACACAAGAAGAACACGTTGCATAGTGAGCACCAACTAGTCGAGGGGACTTGGCACATCATCGACGCCAGTTTAAGTACTTCGGTAGAGGTCAAAATTCATTCCCTCGACGCCAAAGTCAATTATCATACCGTTTCAATGCATTTCTACATCTGCGCGCATATCTACAAAAATCCTACTTCAAGTGTGCATCGATAAAGTACTACATCTGCCAATGGCCAATTTGACTTCATCTACGTATTATTCAACCAAGAATCATTTATTTAATCCTGTCAACTTCATTAGTACGAAATGTGTTGTTATTTCATTAAAGTGGTCTCCAAGGTTGCGTATTGGATACTACCCTACGGAACTTGTTGTGTGATGGGTTACATAGCAAAGAATACAAATCACATACGGATAGTTGCTTAAAGAACGAATACATTACACTGCTTGCCAATGCTCTTAATAGGAAATTCATAAATAGTCGCAACGTTATGAACATTAGCTTAACTAAAATTAGTCCCAAGTGAGACCAAGACAATTATACTCCCAGAGAAAAAGAAAGTAGTACAACCCGTGGTAGATATAGTAGGACACAGAGTGCAATTTAAAACTATCTAGGCATGATGGTCGACAGAACATTGGGCGGAATAAGCAACTTAGCACGATTTATGCCAAGGATTGGTATTCCAAAAATGGAAAGACGAAAGCTTTTGTTTAGTACGAGTAATTTTCCTATGGGGAGTCTGCTCCTTGATTTACAACTGTAAAATATTGGGTGGCAGAATTTAAACGAGGCCGTACAAGCTGCCATGGCCTCGTTAGCTATAAGTGCCCAAGCTAGCAGACATGGTAGGCATTTCAAAAAGTGATTTACATCGCATAGTGACTGAACATTTGAACTGAGTAAGCTGTGCGCAACATAGGTGCCGCGATTACTCAAAATGGAACAAAAACATGTTATCCAAATTGAATAAAACCAAATAATCAATCAAATAATCATGAGCCTATTAACTCACCAGAAACTAGACAAACAAATAAATCAAGAATTCATAATTAATAAATATAATTTAAACGAAGAACAGTTATGCGATGTATAACCCAGCCAAGTTTTTTGTTGCGGGAACACCAAAACCATGTGCATAGAAAGATAGAAGATAGAGGTGCAGAAACAACATATAGCGCTTGCATTCTGGTGGTCCGTTTTTTTTTTTTGTGTTTTGCTCAAAATTTTCTTTATTTAAAGTCTGAACGAGAAAGGACAATCTTTAATGAGCATAATGCACTTTGCGTTCGTTACTCTCATCTGGTCGAGACATCTTAATAGTGTCCTGATGCCTATGACGATTTTAATGACGGTTATTAATCGAATATTCCTATTTACTTGAAAGAAGCGTAGCGATTTTTGGTCGCTGTCCGATAAATAAACCAACCGGCAAGTGTACCTTATGTTACCTTACCGACGAGGCAATCGCGTCAACGAGCCCACGAGTCAGCCTCATCACAAGTCGACCACACTAACGAATCAACATCAGCAGGAATCAATCGCACCACGAATCAATGTCACCAACGGTGGCAGTGATTAAACTTCTAGACTCTCACTCCATTTCATCCGACGTTGCAATATCACCATCTTCGATTCATATATAGGCTGGGCAATTCTCGTGTGTGCCAATTTCTCAGAAGATCATATATATCAAGTATCATTTTCATAATTAATTCGCCAAAATTATTATTTTTGTTTTTGCTCATGGATCCTAACAACTTTGCTTTGTAATTAAATTCAACATAAATTTATCAGTCAGCTAACGAGCATGATTAGAGCCTTTAAATTATAATAAATAGTAAGTCAAGAAAATCCGAGTTTAAGACAAGCACTAGAAGACAAATGAATGCTTGCCGCCTCGATATAAATGTTTTATTGCGATTACCTATTCACCATATAGATATTGATTGCTTAATACTACAATTTAGAAAACTCAGCCCCATTAGACATAAAGATATTAAAAACAACTGAACCTATTACATATTTTGTCCACGAACGATCATATCCATAAATTATAATATACTATAACAAACGGAGCCGTGAGAATGTTAGAATTGAGTTTCAAAGCAATGATTCAAGGCAAAGTTTCAAAGCAATGAAGCCGAGTTATGCATCGATTCATAACCATGGATGAAAGAAGGCGAGAACAGTTTCAACAATAGCCAAGGTCATGGCATCCATTTTTTGGGTTGCGCGTGGAACAATTTTCATTGATTATTTTCAAAAAGGAAAACCAATCAACGACGAGTATTATTCGAACTTCTTGCAGTATTTCAGTTATGAAGACAACATTTGACGAAAAAGAAAGTTTTGTTACATTAAGACAGTGTAGCAGTTCATTCATCCATCCATCCTTCGAGATGACCAAAATCAATGAGTTAGGGTTTGAATTGCTCCGCATGCACTCTATTTACCGGATTTAGTCCCATCAGATAACTTTCTGTTTCCAAACTTAAAAAAATGATTTTGTGGGAAAAGATTTACCGACAATGAAGAAGTGGAGTCTGCGGTTGATGGCTATTTTGAGGAGCACCATCATTCTTACTTAAACAGGGTGCAGAAGCTATTGAACATCGCTGGGAAAACTATATCGAGCTAAATGGAGACTATGTGGAGAAATAAAGATATGTTTTCTCAAGTTTGTTGTTTTTTCTGTGTTAGGTCGAGTACTTCTGGGGCTCTTCTCCCGTACCAATAATATGATATTAAGTTGAAATTCAATTATTTTTAATTAAATTGCGTAATTCATATGTTTGTCATTCATTAAAAGTTACGCTATTACATCATGGATGATAAAATTTAAAGGAATTGTTTGAAGATTTGCCTGATTTAGCTGATTATAATTGGTAGTCCCAACGCCCCAGATATATGTGACGAAGAGGTTAAATAGCTGTAATAAATACTTTTTTGCAAAACAAAGCCAAAGTTTCCTGTTATCCAATTAACATAATCGCAAAGAGAACATTTACGCTGTAATTTTTATCATCAAAACATAATTCCGGACATCCAGACAATTTTTACTTCCTGATTTGACAGGATTATGATGTAAATAACAACCAAGGATTTTTTTCAGAAGGCAGTATTGAAATGCGAGAACAGCTCAATTAAGAACGAATTACTTGGACAATTAGACGTCTAATGAAACGAAACTGATTTAGATTTCTCTTTATAGTATTATTCAGACGTGTTACGTCATATAATATTAGTTGACATCTAAATTTGCATATAACTATTTAAGTAAGTGTGACTAAATTTTGATACCATTTAAACTAAAATTTGTTAGAAAATAAAATATATTTTAGTGAACATCTTCTATAAACATAACAAACAAGAATGATACAAAACGTATACGCGAATTGGATTTCATGTTGTTATTGATCTTTATGACTAAGTGGTGGAGACAATATGTCTGAAAGAAGACAATGGTACTATTGAAAATAGAAAGTATGCAATAGTTAACATCAGTATACATCATCAATCTCCAATCTCATCATCATGTTGTACTTTATGGGATTTGCGAATATATTCGTTTAACACGTATTGTTAGAAGAAATTAAGTTGGCGGATCATACTGATCATAAAATATTTTCGCAAGTTGCCTCCAACTATGTTACTAGCAGTTAAACACTGCCAGATATCATAAAATATGTTTGGAGTAGATTTCCTCTTATTTAGCAAATCTGGAACCGGGACCCATATTAAAATATATGTATATGTAATTTAAAAACAAAATAAAATTATCAACTAGGAACATTGAAAGAATTTTTATCATTGTTCGAGTTTTCTCCGAAATTTTGTATTTCTACGATATCGTTAGACATTTTCTCATAGTTCTCAGCAAACATGTAGATTATACAATGTAACGCTGAATTCTGTGTCGCTATCATTAAATTTTGATAAGATTTCAGAAAGGAATTATGCGCTGTACCAATTAGAAACTATTCATGATCTATTTCATACAAGTATGTTTTTTAGACTAGTGGTTTCTGATTTCTGATTGTTGAAATATTTGGAAACTTGATATTACAACCACTGCCGGAACTACGGTAGGGCGAGCGGGGCTTCGGCCCCAGGCGCAGAATTTTAAGGGCGCACTAGACCAGTTTCAATTTTTTTATTACTTTAGGTTTAGTTAGGTTAGGTTTAGTGTTTATTTTTTACAAATTAATTAATTACACCTACACGTTGATTACACGGTTAAGCTTGAATTCACAATAATAATTTAATAAAATTGCTAACAAGTTAAATATATAAATTTATAGGAAAAAAAGAAAAAATATGTATAAACGGCCAAGTGGAACAGAATATCGAAAAATAAGAAGTTGAAAGAGAATGAAGCGCAAAAAAAATGTCTATTCAAAAATGGTTTTCATCAGTTTCGAACACAGAGACCACTTAAAATGTAACTAGTCAGAAATCTGAAAGTGAAACAAAGCCAAATAATACTCAAAACATTGATACTGAAAATCTGACTAGCTGTACAAGCTCTAGCAACCTCCTTCAAAGTGTAGTTCATAACGAATTCGAAACTGTAAGTAACCAAATATCTGAATCTGAATCAGATTTTGATTTATTTCAAATTGAAGAAAGTGAAGAAACAGAGAAGAACATATCAT
>WYDF02108767.1:0-10441 GCA_009867245.2 Adranes taylori
TGTAAATATTGATGTATATATTGAGTTGTGTTTGTAAATACTTATGCCAATAAAGGTTTATATTATTATATTATTATCGTACAAGGCGCTATATGTATGCAAAATTTCAATCTCCTAGTTTAAATACGAAATTTCTGAACAAAAAAATAGCGCCTTGTATTTTGCGTCAAATAAGAAAGTCCCATGTTGCCAAATTGTATAGGAAGCGGTGTTGCCACGTTTGAAGCTTAACAAACATTTTGACATATCTCAGCAACGATAAAAGATAAGACATTCGAATAAACTTTATTATATAGGCTACATAAAGGCCTGTAGATTTTGTTTGAAAATTTTTTTCCAAAATCACAATTTAATATATATATATATATATATATACAGGTTGTTTTTTCTTTTGATCACTTTAGGGTCCATTTTCTCGAAAAGTTCCGCAATAATTTCTTAACCGAGTTTAAAAAAATCGCATGTAATAGTGCCGATGTAATTTGACCAAAAAAAAGTGTACTACTCTAAATATCTCGGTTCCTATGAAAGCTTGGAGAACTTATGTAGGAGTAGGGAGCTCAATTCTGCCAGTGTGATCAACTGAATATGCTTGACCAATTTTGAGCAATATTTTTTTTTCTAAAACTTTTTATAATACCCTGTATATTTTCCTATTTTGGTAGTCCTTCTGATTTGCTTTACAATGATACCACATATGTTGGGTCTCTCTTATAGTTCCAATATATAGGCCCTAATAACTTTAAAAATTCTTTATTTGTTATGACGGTAATAGATTGTTATCAACTAGTATACCGGTGAATTCGAGTGCCGATGAATTCACTTCCCCATGAATCCCTCGGTGTCCCTCGGTTGCCTATGGCAAATACATTTCTTTCTTCCAAATTATATCATGTAATTGTCAATTAGTTTTGCATCGTAATTTCCATTTGCCTGTCTGTATTTAATCAATTTCTTGTAGGTCTTCTTTAACATAGCGCCTCTAATATCGCCATTCATGTTCCTTTCGGTAGTCCTTTCGTTCTTCGAGTTCATGGAACAAACGTACTCCGAAGTGCGAGCAAACGTACTGCTAAGTCTTAACACATTTATATCGACTTCAATTTGTTTCTTACATCTTACTTTCTCCTCAAATCTAACATTGTATATCCATATCTCAAATCTAAAATTGCATATATCCGCAGCTTTCCTCCGGAAGTCTTTTCCATAGCATGAATTTTGCTTTGATTTCTCTTTTTGAGCATCCATATCTCCGACCAATAAGTGAGTATGCTCTCGATAATGGTTTTTGGATACTGCGTTTGGTGTTCTTCTCTATTTATTTCTTCCAGATTATAACATTTCGTATTCTAAGTGCCATTTGCCACTTTGTTTCCAATCCTCTTCTTATAGGCCCTCCATTTTCGTTTCGGTTATATTTTCTTCCATCATATTGATGGAACATGTTATCAAGTGCGCTTTGGACACGCTAAGAATTCATTTGACGTAAATGTCCATACCCCAGTTGTTGCCTTATATCTGACTTTCTCCGCTTATCTAAAACTACTTATCCGGAGGTTCGTCTTCGGAAGTCGTTTTCCACAGCACGAATAATGTTCCGGTTCCTCTTGTTCAACTTCCACACCTGCAATCCATAGGCAACTATACTTTCAACAATGGTTTTGTAGATTATATGTTTAGTGTTTCTATTTATTTATTTTTTCTTCTAGATTATTCATGTAGTTGCTTAGTTTCGTTTCGTATTCTAATTTCAATTTGCCCTCTTATGTCCAATTCTCTTGTAAGCCCTTCTCCTATATAGCGTCTGTGATATTAACGTTCACGTTCGTTTCGATTGTCCCTTTCTTTAAGTTCATGGAACGTACTCCCAAGTGCGTTTAGGGAGTAGGTAAGATTATCTGTGTTAAGTGTTCTTATTTATTTCTTTCTCCCAGATTATATTATGTAGTTTCAAGTTTTGTATCCTAATTTCCATTTGCCTGTCTGTATCCAATCCATTTCTTGTAGGGTCTTCTCAAGCAGGGCGCTTGTGAAATCCACTATCCACATTGGTTTCAGTCGTCCTTTTGTTTTCGAGTTGATGGAACGGACGTACTGCCAAGTGCGTTATGGAAGGCTAGAAAAATACATTCGACGCATTTGACCATACCATTTAATCCTACTACAGTCAATCATTTTGAGCACATTTATATCGATTCCCATTTGTTGTCTTATATCTTAGTTTTTCCTCCAATCTAAAATTTTATATCCATATATGCGCAGCTACGTCTCCAAAAGTCGTTTTCCATAGCATTGTTTCTCTCTATTTCTTTCTTCCAGATTATACTGTGTTGGTTGTTGTCTAGTTTCGCATTCTGAGTGTCATTTGCCGCTTTGTTTTCAAACCTCTTCTTGTACGCTCTTCTCTTGCATGGCGTCTGTCATATTCGCTGTCCTTGTTCTTTCGGTCGTCCTTCCTTTCTTCAGATTGATGGAACGTACTATCAAGTGTGCTATGCGAGTGGTAAGAATCCTTTCGACGCTACTTGTTTGCTTATAACTTAATTTTTTCTTCAATCTAACATTGTATATCCAGATATCCGCAGCTACGTCTCTAGAAGTCGTTTTCCATAATATGAATCTTGCTTTGGTTTCCATTGCTGAGCACCTACATCTCTGGCTCATAATTGAATTGAGTATATTCTCGACGATCGTTTCGTAGATTTTGAGTTTTGTGGTTTTCTGTATTTCTTTCTTTCAGATTATACCATGTTGTTGTCTAATTTTGCAATCTAAGTACATTTGTCTCTCTGTTTCCAATCCTCTTCACATAAGCTCTTCTCTTGCATGGCGTATGCCATATCCGCCATCCATGTTTGTTTCGGTAGTCCTTTCTTTCTTCAAATTGATGGAAAGTACTGTCAAGTGCACTTTGGAGCCGGGAAGAATTCATTTGGTGCAAGACTACCATTTAACCTTTTTACAGTCAATCGTCTCGTGAATACTTATTAAGACTCCGAGTTGTTGTCGTATATCTGACTTTCTCCTCCTCTCTAAAAGTATATCCTATCTAAAACTACGTGTGCGGAAGTAGTAGTCTGCGGAAGTAGTTTTCCACAGAACGAATGTTGTTTTGGTTCCTCTTGTTGAACACCCACACCTGCCACCCATAGGTAACTATACTTTCAATGGTTTTCTGGATTCTACGTTTAGTGTTTTTATTTATTTTTTTATTCCAGATTATTCCATGTAGTTTTTCGTTTTGTTTCGTATTCTAATTTCAATTTGCCTTTCTATGGCAAATCTTCTTGTATGCCTTTCTCTTACATAGCGTCTGTGATATCTGACGTTCACGTTCATTTCTATTGTCCATTTCTTTCTTCGAGTTGATGGAATGTGCTCCTAACTGCGTTTTAGAAGTCGGTAAAAATCCTTTCGACGTATGTAGCCGTACTATTTAATCCATTTTCAGTCAATCGTATCGAGCACATTTATATTAACTCCCATTTGTTGTTTTATAGGAGAATTTCTCCCTCAATTGAACATTATACATCCACAGCTACATCTCCAGAAATCGTTTGCCATAGCACGAATCTTGCTTTGGTTTCTCTTGCTGAGCACATACACCTCCGACCTATATTGAGTATGCTCTAAACAATGATTCTGTAGATTCTGGGATTCACAGTTTTTATTTATTTCTTTCTTTCAGATTATATCATGTAGTTATCAAGTTGCAGATTTACATTTAAAAGTGCAGATTTGACTTGCTGTGTTCTTATTTGTGTTTTTAGTCTATGCTACAATCTTGCTTAAATGTCACACCCAGAGATTTGTATTGATCAACATTTCTTATTTTGTGACCATCTATTTCGATTTCTTCGGATTTCTTCTTGGCAAGGATTTCTTCATCTCGCTTATTGTTACCCGATCCTTGGACTATTATTTATTCGGCTTTACTAATAAATTACTGTGATTTTAAGCATCATTCTGGGACCTACGCATGTTTTTCTGGAAAAAACTCAAAATGGGAAAGTGTACGTTTCTCCAAAATCAAAGTGTACGTCAAAAGATAGTGCTTATTAAGATTTAAAACCAAGTCCAAGGTATATTTCGCTACCTCATTTGCTTTAAGAGTTTTGAGTAAAAATGTAAACATTATTTTGCCCATTGCATCATAAAATGTCTTTTTTCACTTATAATAGAATTAGAAAAAAAAAATTAAAAACACTTTTTGTATCAATATTAAAGATTTGTATTTTTTTCTAAATAAGGAAAAGTACGTTCTTTTAGCCGATGGCAATATTGATCCCATCAAGCTTTCCATGTACTTTTAAATGTACATTTGCACCATAGTTTTTACGATAGTCCAAGTTTGGGACCATTTTTACCAACAGCCTTTCATTTTCTCAAAATTTAATTACGCCTATCCCGTGTAGATTTTTATTATATTTGAGATCAGTATTAATGCACTAAATCAATTAGAAATTTAGTTAGAGGTCCTTTAATTACATGCCCAATTGGGCATGTAACTTTCTAAAGGCAAAATTTTGACTATTTTTTTTGAAAAATCTGTAAATTTGTCAAAATTTCGAATATTTTTGCATTTTTTTCAAGAAAACATGAATCGCATGGTAAAAACTGCACTTTTCTTGGATTTATCGAAAATTGACAATTTCAAAAACCTTTCAAGAAAAAATTTTTTTTTCGATTTATTCATAAATTCATAACTTTTTTGGAAATGATTTTTCTGAAAACGGTCGAAATAAGTCTTCTAAAGAATTTCATCATCTTTCAAATTCCGAAAACGGCATATTTTAACCTTGCTATCATGTGCTTAAAAAGGTCAAAAATTCGACCCCTCCAGTTTTTTCATGTTGTCACGAAAAGTTCGTTTTTATGCTTTTAGTTAATAATAGGCAATAAGAATACGTAAGTATACACACACATATAACACATTGCATATGATTGATAATTGTTTTTGCTTTTAAAAACTCTCATAAATCTTATTGGCCTATATTTTCCCACGGTTATATGTCATATATTTAAAAAAAAAACAGAAAACAATTGGAAATGATTTCAAATTAGCTTAATAAATGGAAGGCAAGGTATAAATGGAAGGTAATACGTATTTCTGTCATTGGTGGAAGCCGTCATCGCTGAAGATGATATTACTGGAGATGATCTAGGGGTAGTATTTGTAAATTAGACGAGCCTTAGGCAATCTAAGCTCCTAATTTACCAACAATAATTTAATTATTTCGAATGATTGATATCCAATTGGATTGTTTCTTTAATTGTTTCGTATAACTGCATATAATTTAACACATTGACTGCCACGGCAATTTTCAGGATACTGTTCGTAGAAACCAGTATTGATATTTTGTTCTCTTCTCAGAAGCCATCTGGCGAAATTTACACTAATATACTACGAATTTAATCGTAGCTGCACAAAGATGGCAAGAAAACAAACTACGAGATAACGCGTAATTGGCGTCCTTGGCAAGAACGCAAACTACAAGTTATCTCGTAGTTGGCCGTCAACGTGTTAATAACATCTATGTAATAACGTATGTAGTCAGTGTTACACATTGTATGCATTTACTCATACACAACATTCATATAAATAGATTTCAAATTGTCTGAGCAAGTCGAAGGTGGTGTACTGTTGCAGAGCATGGTTTTCTTTAACTGATGCTGTGATGCTAGGTGAAATAGAATGTTCTTATGACGGCTACCACAATGCCAGAAATACGTATTAACCCTTGCCATCTATTTTTAAAGACAAGTTGAAATCATTTAACAATATATATGTGCAGTTTTCGCAATCATTCTCTTAGTTATGTATAATACTGACTATATTAATATAGTAGAACATTTTTTGGATTGAAATAAATATTGTATAATCAACAAAGATCCGTCTGATGTTTTGCTTAATGATTTGAAGAAGCTTTTAAAAAATACTCCTGATTCTTACAAAGATGTTAAGTTCATCACTCCTAAAACTTACTCCTTTAAATTACGCCAAAAACAATAAAGATAAGACCCCGATAATAAATAAATGTGGGATATATCAGCTTAAATGCGGCATATAAAATTCCTTCTATGTGGGTTTAATATTGAGAAATTTTAAAGTCAGAACCTCAGAACATTATAACTCCATTATATTAAATAATGAAAAACTCAATTGGCAAAGCAGATTTAGGATAACAACCATGATTTTAATACTGGAAATAACTATAAATGAATTTAAGTTTGAAATAAATATCATACGCTAAACACTTAGAAGAACAAATTTACAATTATGTTAAAGAATTTAAAGAAGGGCAATATTTAATAAACAGGCAGGTTGGATACGACCTATCGAATTTCCTAAGGTTGATTGGGGTTCACTGTTTCTAGGGAGGGTTACTGTATATGTACCTTGTGTATGTAACCTTGTTAAACACGTTACAAATTGTCAAGAAATTTGAATTTATTGTTGAATGATTTTGAATCATTAATATTTCTTAAGAATTTTCATTTAAAAACCTTTGTATTAATTATATCTCAATTATTTTTAATTAAATAATTGTAAAGTCTCTTGAGTGGAAGTTTTCTATCATTAACTAAAATTTTTTGATATTTAATACATTTTAAAATTTTTGAAATTATTATTAACAAAGACCGTCAGAGGGACTGTAAAAAAATTTAACAATGGACATTTCCGTTCGCTTCGAATTTAGTTGAAACAGACAAGCCGCCAGCATGGCGGTTAAATTTAAAATGAAAGAACTTATTCAAAAAACATGTCATTTTAATAACTTATGTATTAAAAGTATATTAAATGTATATTAAATAACTTTTCAAAACTACTACAGGTAGATGAAGTGAATAAAATTGTTAACATGCTGTAGATTAATTGTTATTCCTAAGAATGGAAAAATGTTTAAGCAATAAATGGAGTTTTGGAACACTGTTGTTTCACTAAACTAAATTTGTGGACTCCAATACAGAAACGCTTAATAATCAGCAGTCAAAAGCCCAAACGATACGAAAAAATGATAAAAACATTTGTAAAGAATACTCAACGAATACACAATTCCATAAAACAAAAAGGTTCAAACATTACAACACAAATAAAAATGTTGCAGAAGATAAAGAGACAAAAGGGCCTTGAAAAAAGTAAAACCCAAAATGTAACAAATTGTCACAAAACGTCACCTATTGCAACACCTATTGTAACATACATAAAATAATGATTATAACAGATATAAAATAATGATACAGAAATTTGTAAAGGAACGAACATTACAAAATTTTGTAACGTGTACTCTATAATATTTACTTAGTAACTGTTTTTATGCAACGATTACTCTAATACATTTACTTTATAAAATATAACGGTTATTTATTTTTACTTATAAAATATTTTATTAAATATAACGGACAAAAAAGCCTAGCATAATGTGTTAAAACCTTACCCCTAAAAAATGTTACCCAATGTCACAAAATGCCACGGAACGTGGCTAACAATAATTGACAATTCAACAGTTGGCTCACAATACACACGATATTAAACAATGATACAAATGTCTGCAAAGAAACACGTTACATAATATTTGCTACTGGTATTTAGAAACATTCTTTTTGTAACTGTACTTATGCAACGGTTACTATGTAACATTTCCAAATGTTTGTAACGTTTACGTTGTTATGGATACTTAGTAACATTTACTATGTGTTTTATAAAAAGGTTGCTAAGTCTACTTAACATAATAATACAAAGAAAAAACCGTGGCATAAGACAATTGTAATACCCAAAATATTACATAAAGTCACAGAACGTGGCTCACAAAAATTAATAATTCAGCTTACAAAATGTTAGAATACACATATATAACAATGCTAGAACTATTGCAAAATATTTGTTACATGTATTTTACAACATTCTGTGTAAGCATATATTTTGTAAGCTTTACTAAATCAAGGCATACAAACACTACAAAAAACACTGTTGCACAAGATTTAAGTGACAAAAAGGCATTGCAAAATGTTAAAAATGAAAAGGATACAAATATAACAATATTTGGTTTACAAAATTATACGTAATATAAGAACAAGCTATTAAAGCTATTACAATTATTAATATTACAAGCTATTAAAAAAATGTAACCCAAAAAATTAGAGAAAAACTTAAGAAAGCATTAAATTACAGAGAACAGAATGTTCTAGGAAGTAAATTTAGCGAAACGTGTGCTTGCAAAATGTTGAAACGCAAAAAGACATCATACAAAATAGCAAACAAGATAAAACGTTCTAAAAGTCACAATTTAAAAAAATAAAAGTTTAAAAAAAGTTATAGTTCCAGTCAAACAAAAACAAAAAATTACCAGTTGTGGCTTACAATATTTACAAACTGTCACAAAGTAAAAATGCTACGATTGAAATAGAAAATAAACGTGACAAAATGTTAAACACTTAAACACAAAGTAAATCTTAAGTAATGTGGACAAGGTTTTTACTATGATTATGGCAATTAGATATAATTTCTACATATCACAAAAATTAATTAAATTTTAGAGTAACGTTGATTTGGAACCGTTGGATAAAAACGATAAAACACCACTAATGTTAGCATTAAGCCATCGGCATGAAGACATCGTTCAAGTGCTTGAAAAAGAAATGAAACGACGTAAAAGCTGGTTCCCACCAATCACCGATATATGGGGCCTTTTATTTGGCAAGGCGGGAAATTCAAAGCTTCCATTGATATTTTTCATGGTATCGGTTCTATTATGGGGATATCCCATGTATGTTATAAGGGTACGTATATTTTATTGAGATTGATTTTCCAAATAACTTCCTTTCCTCCTCTCATCGCTTTGTTTATTCATCTGTAGGTAATTCCAGTGACATGGAATTTATTACGTGGTTCGCATTATTGTTTCATTTATTGGAATGTGGTGATGTGGGTGTGTTGGATTGTAGCAAATCGCAAAGATCCGGGATACGTCCAAATGAGTTCGGAATCTTATTATCGAGCGATCAAACAGATTCCTTATTTCGATAAATGGAAAAAACGTAACGCAATATTGAATAGGCTTTGTCATACGTGCAGGTAAGTAGGCCGAAGTTCTTAGTAATTTTTAATTGAGGTATTCTTTTGTTTCGTTTGGAATTTGTTTTTCATAATTTGTATTCATTTCTAGGATATACTTTTTCCATATCTTTGCTACTTTGTTTACGTTTTTATTGAGGGTTTGTTTCGCGTCTTTAGTTTATTTATCTTACATTTTCCTACACCACACAAACTACGTAAGCCGCATAGACTGCATTAACTACGTAAACACATAAACAAACGAAACTATATAAAGTACATTAACTACATAAACCATAAACTTAATAGACAACATAAACTGACTGAACTACATAAATTTCGAGTGTCATCGCAGTAAAATATTTTGGGCCCATGACATCATAATAAATATACAACGAAAACTACTTGTATTCATGCACTTTTATATGGACTATCACTTGCTTATGTTGGAAAATTTTTCCTGACAATTACTAAACACAAAATAATCTAACATTAGATTAGATAAACTAATCGGGAATAAACATAAACTAATCTGATATAACCTAACCTAAACCCAACATGACTAATCTAATCCTAACGTAAGGTTAGGGTTGTAAGGTAATAGATGAAATAACATAAATTACATTAAAAACAAAAAATAAAATTAAAAAAAAAATGACTTCGGGATTCAAACCCAGACCTTTATAGTTAACATCTTACCATTTATGCTACTTTAACACGTGTTGGGAATTTGTTTGTCATAATATAGAGGCAATCACACATAATGATAATCATTATGACGTCATGGATTCAAAATATTTTACTGTGACGAGACATAAACTACTAAAATGATAGAGATTAACTAACGGCTTGGCCCATTTTTCCTGTATCTGTCTATTCCCCGCGTTTTAGGCTGATAGTACCAAATTTGCCATACCTATCAAATTTCTACAATTTGCCAATTCGATAATATAGAGAATGATATATGTTATATGGAAACTTTTATTATGGAAAAAAATTGCACCTTGTATATAGTGTGGCTTAATTGTATAAAAATTATTTCAAATAAGAAAAAAAGCATTCTCAAACCATTATATAACGGTTCAAGTGGATGCTATGGGAAAAAACAATACCTTTCAAACTATTAAAGTTGGCTCCATCATATTTGGTATTATATGAAACAAAATAACAAGGGCTATGATTATGTATAGAAATATACAGGGTGTAACTAAAACGTTTATAAAAAAATATATTTGCAAAACTCGATATATATATATATTAAAATAAAATTTAATTCTCCTTCAGTGCAGAATTTAGCTATATTACAATGGCTCATCTATGTTCGCACCGAATAAATCACATTATTCTGATTTGTGTGAACGTAATTTTAATTGAAAAATGTTACTA
>WYDF02108778.1:0-10441 GCA_009867245.2 Adranes taylori
AACACAAGTCTTTTGGGTTACGAAAAAAGTCGTCAGGGGTCAAATAACCCAACTCTTTTGGGTTACGAAAAACGCCGATAAGGGTCAAATAACCCAACCCATTTGGGTTAATAAAATATGACGTGGTAATGGATAGTCGTTTTACGACGGGTTATCATCTAGTTGTTCATAATGATTTTAGGTAAATAATTTTTTTTCAATATATTTTTCTAAAAAGATATTTAGAAAAATTGTAATTTAATTAAAGGACAAATTTTTAAAAAGAAAAAAATACTTAATAATAATTTTGAGCGAATCATTTTCTTAAATATATTGTTTTAAAACTATATATTTTTAACAAAACATATTTTTGATATTTAAAAATAAAGTTTTCACGCCGTCTGCGATGTCGCGCAATTTCAATTTCCGCGCGGGAATGTGCAATTATCGTCCGCCATATTAGTATTTTTTTGTTCTCAAAGTTTGCACCAAAAACAATCGATGAATTTCGAAAGTGGTGACCATTTTATATTTACGTTTTATTGTTTTTAGATCGAGTTAGAAAAGGATCTTAATCTCCTACTACCACTACTACTACTGGCGTCAAATAAAACAGGATTATTAATTTTCCGAATGTGGTAATTCAGACTCATCATATATTCCTTAATTGTAAGATATGAATTAATCGATAGGTAATCAACAGATGAGGACGCAACGCCAGATGAAGTGAGATCGCTAAAAGAATGCTTGGACGTGAGGGAAACATAAGATGGGTCCCATTTCAGAGTCGCCAAGAGCAAAAATTCCAATATAGACACCTATAAAAGAAAAAAAAACCCAAGAGGATTAGAAACCTCATATCGACGAAGCTAACGGAAAAAGACCACTTTTTGACAGTCGTTAATCCTAAGGCGCGCACCAATAAAAACAAACGAGGCTCTAGTACACTGATGAACAAAAAGCAGAAAACCTGAGAGCAGTACACCTAGAGAACCAAACAATGACGCAATGGACGGTGAAACCAAAGAGAAGGTTGACACAAGTATGCTCCAAATAATCACGAATAGTGCAAAACAGCGGAAACTCAACATGCATGGAACTGATGGAAAATGGATGGAAATGGATTTATGTGTATCCCAAAATGGATTTGATGTGATCCAACTGACCTGGAATAGTTCAAAACAGCGGAAACTCAACATGAAATATATAAACTAAATATCACAAAATCCCCCAGGAAAAGCTACGTTGCTGGTAGCAAAGGTAGTAATTATAATAACATAAATATTAAATGTAATGGAATCATTATTCCACTTTTCGATCCCCTCAAACACCAAACACGGAAAACTAATAACGCCGCTGAACGCTATCATTCCAATATCCTAGAATGAATAAAAATTAGGAGCAAGTTTGAAGCGTGGGCGTCAAAGAAAAGGTTATTCCGCCAAATCAATTCGAATTCAGGACAGAAATCGAATATGAAGAGAAGCACTGATTTCTAAATTAGGTCCAGAAATGGATTTGATCGCAAAATGGATGGAAATGGATTTATGTATGTGCCAAAATAGATATAGTGTGCTCCAAATTATGTGCAATTGTTCAAGCCCCCCAGTAAAAACTACTTATCTGGTAGCAAAGGTAGTAATTATAACATTGATATTAAATGCAATGGTATCATCATACCACTTGTCAAACCCCTCCAACTACAAACACAGAAAACTTATATTGCCGCTCTGAATGGAAAGGTCATTATCCTAGATTCTAGAATAAATAATTAATGACAAGTTAGAAGAGTGGGCGAAAAAGAAAAAGATTAATCCGCCAAATCAACTCGGATTCAGAGCAAAGGCTGAGTATAAGGAGAAGCACAGAGTTACGAATCCCATCATTTTTAAATGAAAGGAAATTCCGAATAAAACTCAACAATAAACTCTCCACATTAAACACAGTAGCAGTGGGGTTACCGCATGACATTACTAAACGTTGCAAGAAGAATAAGATGAAGTAGCTGTCGAGATGTATGATGCATCAAAAGGCTTGAGATGACCCTCGAAAAAATTCTATAATGTTGCCAAAGAAATCAATGGAAACAAAACAACACCAGTTTACGTTGGGAAGCGAACACCAGCATCATTCAAACGCCATACAGTTCGCGAAAAGAAAAATTCAAGATCCAAGAAAAAGGCCATCAAATATCTTGGCCATCATATTATAAAGCACATATTAAGAGAAGAACTCTGAAAAGAACCAATACACAGTAAGCACGATGCATAGTAAGTGAAAAGAACGGTAAGCCAGATATTCCATCGAGATCTTGAAGGAAGACGACCACAAGGTGGACCGTGTAAGAGATGTCTTGTTGAAGTTAAAGATGACGTTCGTTGCAATTCTGGGGAGTTTGTGGGTGGAGATGACTTGCTCTTTATAGAGACGCATGGAACGAAGTGACTGAGAAAACCTGGGTTCATCATGACCTTTAGCACTGATGAGTAAAGTTTGTTCATGAAACTTTTATCAAAGAAATTAGATACTACTCAAGATTACTACACACAAATATTTTCTAATTTCTAAAACTCAAATCATATACCAGTTTTCACTAATTTAAAAAAACACTGAAGAAATTTAGGAAAAAATCTTGTTTCTGAAATTTTTACAAAATTAAAAACAAATGTTTATAATGATTTTAGGTAAATTGTTTTTGTTTCAAACCATTATTGTTTAAAAAAAATATTTGTAACAAAATTTAAGGAAAAGTATTTAAAAATTTAAAAGCAAAAGCATATATTCTGATTTTGGCAATGTTTTTGTTTAAAAAATAATTTTTTTTAAGAAAACATTAAACAACACATTTCACATGAAATTTAGAAAAAGTTCTTGTTTTTAAAATTATTAAAAATTTAAAGGAAATTAAAAAAATTGCTTATAATGAATTAGGGCAAATCAGTTTTTTCAAAAATTTCTTTGTTTAAACATATTTTTAAAAAGTATTGGCAATAAAATGTCGAGAAAAATTTCGAGTTTTTAAATATTGAAAAATTAAACCTTTTTTTAATTGTTTATTTATTACATGTATTTATTTAAAAAAATAAAAGAAAGATATTTGTAATGAAATGTAGGAAAAAAGTTAAAAAAATATTAAACATTTGAAATGCGATTTAGGAAAAAAATAGTTATTAAAACTTTAAGTTTATTTAAATAAATATATAATAATTTTGCGCGAATCGTTTTGTTTCAAAAACTTTCATGAAAATTTAAAACAATATATCTAATAAAATTAATAACAATCGTTTTTTTTTTAATTTTTAGAAATTGAAACAAATTTAGAAAACAATAGTTAATAATGATTTTAGGCAATCATTTTTTTTAACTTTTTTCTATATAAATATTTTTAAAATAATGTAACGAAATTTAAGAAAACATTTAAAATTTTAAAATTAAAAAATGTTTATAATAATTTTGAGCGAATCATTTTCTTTTAATTTATTTATTTTAAAACTATATTTTTTAGCAAAAACTATTTCTAATGATATTTAGGATTAAATTATTGTTTTTAAGAATTCTTTTTAATTAAAAAAGATGTTTATAATGATTTTGGGCAAAAATTTTTTTTTAATTGTTCTGTCAAAAATATATTAAAAATTATTTCTAAAATTTAGAAAAAAATTTCAAAATAGAAAAGTTTAAAATGTTTTTCGGCAAATAATTTGTTTTCGAAAATTTATTTCGTTAAGAAAATATAAACAAATTTGTAACGAAATTGAGGAAAAAATGTTTGAAATTATTTAAAAAAAAAATGATTATGATTTTAGACAAATCTTTTTCACTAAAAATATTCCACATTTTCCTAAATATGTATTTAAAAAATCGAATGATTATCGAAATTTTAAATTTTTTTAAATTAAAAAGTTTATATTAATTTTGAGAGAATAATTTTTTTAAATTTATTGTTTGAAAATATATTTTTTAACAAAAAAATATTTCTAATGTAATTTAGGACAAAATGTTTGTTCTGAATTAAAAAAAATAAAAATAAATTCTTCATAATGATTTTAAGCATATTTTTGCATATTTAAGTTTAATGAAATTTAGGAAAAAATTGTTTTCAAAATGAAAAAAAGGTGAATTTAGACATTTTTTTTTCAGAATATTTTTTGTATAAAAACATTTGTAATGAGATTTAGGAAAATAATAGTTGTTTAAAAATATTTAAAAAATATTTCTAATTTTTTAAAATTTTTAATGAAATGTAGAGAAATCAGTTTTTTTATTTTTTTATAGAAATTTTTTAAGTGTATAATAATTATAGAGCATATTTTTTATAGTTGAATCGTGTTTTTTCTAAAATTTTATTAAAAAAAAGAATATAAAAGAAGAAGCGAATCATTTTGATTTATAAGAATAAAAATTTAAGAAACGTATGGGATGATCAAATAAAACTTTCTAGTAATATAAAGAAAAAGGTATGTAGTACTTACTTCATTAAGTCTCCAACTTTTTTTCAATTATATTTTCGTCAAGTAAAAACTATTTTAAACCAACGCGATATTTACTACACTCCACTCACTTTTGAAATACGCGTATATTTCCTTATAATAAATGAACTTAATGAACTTTCATATCTATCGAAAACATCTTCATAAACATGATATAAGTATACTGAAAATATTCTCTCATCTTATTGATTATGTACAATAAATTATGAATTAATATTTTTTCATCCCTTCTCCCCCGTAAAAGTTAATAGATAGACAATTGGAGATGAGCGTTATTATTATATCCATACGCGCTTGAATCCCAATGCATTATTAATTTTCCTCAAAACAAAAGTCATATAGAGAGTGAGAGGTGTTGAGATGTGTTAGGCCAGGTTCATAGCGAGTTATATGTGATTTATTAGTGCACGTGATTTTATATTTTCTATTCCAAATATACACTAAAAAGATTTTATTTTGCTACAGAAGCAAAAAAATTAAATTTATAAAAACATTTTTGTATTAATGCTTAGGTGATAGAGGTTTTATTCGTTATACAACAGACATATAATTAATCTGTTTCGCATCAAATAAAACTTCATCTAACTATTAGGGGAGCAAACATTCAAATATGTTTAGACACACAAGTAACAAAATTTTCAAATTCGCTCGACTCGCTTTTTGGAAAATTTCTAACAGGGAAAAATTTGCGAGTAAACAATCTTTTACATGCTACACACGTACAAAGTATAGGTATATGAAAGATATAGGATTCGTGTTTTCAACATTTTTTCTATTTCACCTTAGTTACGTCTCTTGTGTTAATTAACCACAAAAATAAATTTTCCAACAATTGTTTTTCTTGGTCAAAAATGTAAAAGAAAAGTGCATTATTCAATATCTGTACGTATGAACGGATCTGTGTACGTTCAAAAATTACTTTTAACCTATTGGATCGATTTGGATAAAATTTGGTAGAAAGGTGCACACGATTATTGCGCAGAATTTTTTTTTGATAAAATGACCGACATGTGCCATTTGTTTATTCAGAAATTCAGTTTTAAAACTAGGAGATTGAAATTTTCCTCGCATATAATATAACTTGTATTATGCGTCTAATGAAATTAGTCCCATGTAACCCACTGCTACACAACGTGACATGCCACGTTTGAAATTCAACAAACTTTTAGATATATCTTAGGCCTTCAGTCCGCGGCAGACCTTAAATGATTAGGGGGTGCGAAGAGTATCCACGATGAATGCTAGGATCCTCCCAAAAGTGGACATAAACAAAGTAAATAAGTCTTCGGTTATAAAAATTGGCACTTGGAATGTCAAAGTCTATACAAGGCAGGGCAGCTGAATAATATCATTAAATAGGTGCAAAGAACTTGATTAGACATTCTCGGCATTAGTGAGATGAGATGACCAAGGAGTGAAATAATCAGCCGTGATATATCAGTAATTAACTTTTCTGGAATTGAACTTGTATCCCATTCGAATGGTGTTGGTATAATAATATCAGAGGAAATATATAAAGTAGTAGTTAATTTCAATCCACTTACAAATCGATCAATGCTGATAAAAATACGAGCCCACTCTGTAAACATCAATGTGATTCAATGATATGCACCCACTGCCGGCAAACCTGAAACGGAGAGCTCAACGCCTTTTATAATGAAATTAGAGAACTCTTATCTTATACCAAGAGAAATGAAATGATTTTAATATAAGTGATTTTAATGCCAACGTGGGACCAGGAGAAATGGATGGAATTGTGGGTAGATATAGAGTGGGCGAACGTAATACACGCAGCGACACTGATTCAATTTTGCCCAATAGATAGTATGTGTATTACAATCACACATGGTTTAAATTGACTTCTATACGGTTATATACCTGCAATCACCGCAACATACTGAGGAAAACATAGTTCGAAATCAAAATCGATTATATTCTAGTTAAAAAATAGATATAAAAACGGTTTACATGGAGTAAAATCGTACCCATCAACTGATGTGGGCTCGGACCATAATAACTGTAGTACGGAATATACGATTAAAACTAAAGAAATTTAAGAAAGGTAACAGCCACAAAGTGGATGTTGAAAAACTAAAAGACCCACATTCGCAAGAGAATGTCAAAAGTAGGATTAATGATGAAATTCCTAAATAGGGACTAAAAAACTACATAAAGGTACAAATACAATGGGGACTTTTACAACACAGCTTTTACAATAGGCAGAGTAATAAGTCAAGCCAAACAATTCTGGTTGAGAAAAGAAAAATGTTAACTGAAAAGTTAAAACCTGTGCTTGAGCAAAAGGTACTAACTCAAATAAAAAAATTTGGTACTATCATAAGCAACATGTTGTAGACGTGACCGGAGTTAGGAATGTACCTCTAAAAGTTACTTATGGTGCCCCTCAAGGTACATTACTAGGCCCTCACATATTTCTTATTTATATTAACACTATATTTGATGTTAAAATGGAAGCAG
This sequence comes from Adranes taylori, assembly GCA_009867245.2. Lineage (NCBI taxonomy): Eukaryota > Metazoa > Arthropoda > Insecta > Coleoptera > Staphylinidae > Adranes > Adranes taylori. The sequence goes on from WYDF02108778.1 coordinate 6,948, forward strand.
ATATTATGTGTTATGCTGATGACACATTTTTGTTCATATTGGGCAGCAACTAGCAAAATGTTTTACTTAAGGCACAAAATTGCATCTCTTCAATAACGTCTTGGTTAGACAAAAATTCTCTATCATTGAACGTCGCTAAAACTAAATTTCTCATGTTTTTATCCCCAAAAAAACTGGATTATCTAATATTATTCGTTAAAAATACATGACTCTGCTTGTATTACAAGCAAATGTCAGTGTATGACACTAATAGAACATTAAGAATTTTATAAATATTTGGGTGTTTATATCGACTCTACTGTGCTATGGTGTATACAGCCGCAATACATATTACACTCCGTACGCATGTTGAAAAGACTTTATTTATTTATTCAGAAACATGCATGGAAAAATCCTATTACAACATTAAGACAAAAAAAAAATACAAGTAAAAATAAAATAATGCAAAAAATAATAATTAAAATTGACGATACAAAAACATTAGAAATAGGTACTTGTAAAAAAAGCAAAAAAACAAATAAAACCATAGTGAAAAAAGATACAAAGAACCAGGAAAACTGTAGTTGTAGAATTTGTAAATACTAATATTAAAATCTATCTAAAAGAAGAAAAACCAATCAAAAATCTATCTAAAATCTAACCCAACCGGAAAGAGAGATTTAACCTCCAATTTGAATTTATGAAGGGAAATTCCAAAAAAATCCAAGTTTTTTGTTTGTTCGACTCTAAGCAAATCCTAGAGATATGTAAGTTGCAAGTAGCCAGAGGAACGCGAAATAATGGACAATTTCGAATAGACCTACAAGGAGCGAATAAATTAACTAGAGATATCAGCACAGGGCAATTAACAACAAAGTTAATTAAGGTAAACACGAAAAAAACATAAGTCATCTATTTTGCCTTTGGTTTACAGACTGTCGGGGCCCAACTGAAGCCTCTGAAGTGTAACAGAGAAGGTCAAAGTGTTACCACCATATGCATGTGTTTCAGAAATTTATTCTGGAGACTGTGGAGACGTCGGATGTCAATGTCATAAAAAGGATTAATAACTGTATTTAAGTGGCTCTTGAAAGAAAGTTTTGGGGTCTAAAATATCTTGAGGTCGTCCGTATAAAGTAGAAATGTGCTAGAGGAGATATGTCATGTCATTTATATTCATCTATAAAGATATTGAAAACGATTGGGCCGAGGTGGCTGCCTTGACGTACACCGGATGATACACTGATTTCATCGGATAAGTGGCCATTAATATACACAATTTGTCTCCTATTGGCCAGATAATTTCCCATCCACCTGCAGAGGACTACATCCACTCCGAAGTTGTGCAATTTATGCAACAGGATATTATGGTTAACCCTAACACAAGCCGTGGGCAAGTCAGTGTAAACTACATCGACCTATTCATAATTTTGTAAGACAGCAGAAAGTAGAAACACTTTGACCAAGCCATGATGTTCCTAAGTCAATCTATTATTTGAGAGATTATTAGAGATTAAATTCCGATTATTTGAGAGACAAATTGAAAATGCAAGTCAGAGTTAGAGCAGTGCTTCAGAAATATTGGCGGTACATCATCGGGATCTGCTTGCCCACTAAGTTTAAATCTAGATAACGTACTAGAAACATTAGAGTTCAGCAAGAATTTAGAAATGTCAATTTGATTAACAGCAGTGTCCAGGATGTCGCCATGATTGTGATTAGCATACACAGTACTAAAGTACTTGGCAAATAAGTTAGCAACTTAACGAAGCAATTTGATTTAGGTAGTAGTTTAAGAGAGTGTAATCAGCCTTTTTAAAATTGTGGTAGAAGCTGTTAAAGTTGATAAAAGACGGAGAAACATCAAAGTTTCTCATGAGGTTGAATTCAAAACATAGGGCTGGATGGTAATTGCCACATTTGACGAGAGGCATATCATATATTTCACAAAGCAGATTAGAAAAATTACTAAAAACAAGGCAAGGAGAGAACCGGATGAATTAAGACTGTGATTGACTTGAAATAAGTTTAGACAGGCAGTTGTATCACTCAAACAATAGTCGGACAACATTAGACCCAAGTTCATCGTTGTACCAGAAGCATTTGGGTGAGTTATAATCACCAGAGGTAATAATGTTTGGGGGTGATGAGAAATGCACAACTGACTCTAGCGTAGCACAATGTGGCTCATAAAAAGAGCAAGACGATACCTAGGGAGTATAAACAGAACCAATTAGAAATTTATCGTTACCAACTATTATTTCTACGAAAACACGCTCAATATCAGGTTTCTTTGAAACTCGAGTATAACAAAGTGTCTTCTTTACCGCAATTAATGAACCGCCGCTCATATCTTGTTGCTGGATTCATTCCTATCTTAGCGAAAAACCATAAAAGTATCAGTCCTAATTCGCCTGTCGATATGCTTTCACACAACAAAGTCCCCGTCAGACAGATGATGTTGAAGTCGGAAAAAGCTAAATTTATTCGAAATTCAGACAACTTACTTCGCAAGCGTCTAACATTCTGATAAGTCTTCAATGAGTTTCCCGTGAAAATTAGATTCCCTGGTAAGTTTGTAATAAATAAAGCATCTAAATTTGTTTCGTCAAATATTTTTTCTGTCTGTGTATATACAAATTCTGTTCGTGGTTCTGTTGACCACTTTCAAATAAACAATCTATTCATCAATATGAAGTAGATGTACACGTTTCAGTCGCAGGTAACTTAAATTTGTGGCAAATGTAGCCACTTACTGATTTACATTTTCAACGGCATCATACTTTAAATCATCTACTTACTATTTCCTCTGTTTTACTGATTTTCCTTTCTGCTCCTTTTGTGTTATTTGAAGTAATATTTTTCAGACAACGCTCACCAAGCAATTGTTTACCGATATTACTACTAGGAATGTTATCATCTTCTGCACTACATCCCATACAAATTCAATAAATATAATGTATTAATGCAAAATTATGAATGTTCAATGATACACGACATAGTCACAAACAACAGATTAAAAATAACTATTCCCTATAATTTTCGTTGTAGTTGCAGCCAAGTTTACTGTCTGAGTAACGTCACAACCGCGTGCGCTAAATATGCCATTTATGCAATTCGGTTGTATAAGTGGCAACATAGGGGACGCAACAGAGCCGTACATATATAAGTAATATACAAGAGACGTAACAAAGTGCGTATGGTATAAAGAAGCAATAACGGCGTCTGTGTGGAAACAGTCATTAAATCGTTATTTTTAGGAGTATATATATATATATATATATATATATATAAAATTTTGCACAGCAGGTCAATCTGACGAACTCTAGACGCAAGAATTTGAAACAAAATGTAGATATACTCTGTTATTTCTAGTAGATGCAGTACGTCGATTCGATAAAATGATGCAGCAATGTGTGGAGGATTTAAATATATATTATACTAGCGGACCCGGCAAACGTTGTTTTGCCCCCCATCTGGTCACCATATTTGCCAACGGCGCGAACAGGACTGCT
>WYDF02108789.1:0-10441 GCA_009867245.2 Adranes taylori
AGTTTATTGAAGTTGGTACCTATCAATTATGTTGATACATTTTTAGTTGCACATTACTGGATTCACAATGTTAAAATTTTATCTTTATTGTTCACAACTATAGTACTTAAATGCGTTGGAGTGAAAAAAGAGGTTATTAACTTTTTATTTGTAACAAGTTTTTCCAAGCATTACTTGATGGATATTTAATTTTCCTAATTATGTTTGTTTGTTTGTAGCATTTTTTAACAAACTTGGTTTTATAATTTTTATTCATCGCTATTTTTAGAATTGTACGCAGTTCGAGAACAAAATTATTATATGAAAGTGAAACAGTATGTAACCTATGAAACGTCGAGTTAAAGAAACTTGATTTGTGAGAAGTCGCATGACAAAACAAATTATTGATATCATGATCAGTTGTAGTAGATTTGGGATATATTTTAAATTTTAAACCATTATTGGATTTAAATACACTAAATTATAGAAAATTAATGTTCTTATTTAATTCAATCTCATGAGTGAAATTAATTTTTGAATGTTGGGCATTTAGAATATTCAGAATTTCCGTGACATCATCCGTGTTTCCTTCAACTCAATACCTGTCTTAAACAGAATTTCTTTAAATTGAGTAATAATATCTTCTTGTCATCCGATAGTTTTGCTATGGGATTCCCGTTAAGTCCGATTCTTGCAAACCTTTTTATGGATTCATTAGAAACAAAATTCCTTAAAACTGAAAATCCTCTAGTTAAAATGATTTGTTTTTGGAAAAGATATGTCGATGATGTCTTTTGTATCATTGAAGGAAACATAGATGAAGTCACGGAAATCCTGAATATTCCAAATGCACAACATTCGAAAATTACTTTCACTCGTGAGATTGAATTAAATATGAGCACTAATTTTCTAGTTCTTACTATATTTAAATCCAATGATGGTTTAAAATTTTAAATATATCGCAAGCCGACTACAAATGATCATGCTATCAATAATTTTTTTTTGTCATACGACCTCTCATAAATCAGCTTTCTTCAACTCGGCGTTTCATAAATTACATACCGCTCCACTCTTAGATAATAATTTTGTTCTACAATGGCGTACAGATTTTTCTACTCCAACGAATTTAAGTACGATATTTGTGAACAATATAGAAAAAATTTCACTATTCCACAAAAGTGGCTTTTACTCAATCTCATGTTCTTGCAGAAAAGAATATATTGGTCAACCCTCCGCCAAACTCATAAGACAACGTACAGCCAAGAAGGTTACTGAAGTTGTGCGATATGAAACAGTCTGAAGTCGCTTAGCAGGTTAGCTGTGAATTTGGAGGACACCAGAAAATTCGGTGAAATATCGAAAGGTCGTGAGCTACATAATTATCAATGACTATATTTTTCTATGTAAATTTATGAATTATGTGATTAGCATTAGATATAACTTCGGAGTGTACGAATTCAAAATTTTCATATTCCTCATCAATGTCCTCCATTCTAATTTCCTCAGAACTCTCTTCTAATTTACATTCTAAGTTAAATTAAATTGCCATTACTTCATCCTGCAACTCCACTGTTTTAGTTAATAGACTCGATAAATTATTAAATGTTAAATCATCGGCAACGTCGGCTAAATTTAAAACAAAAGTTTTGAATTTCATTAACTGGCCCTTAATCTGACTTCTCTTGGCTTTAAATTGCTTTATATATTTCACTCTTATTATAAAAACCTAAAAATAGCTATTGTGATATATGTTTTGTGTGCATATAAATGACAAAAGGCACAACGAAGATCAAAGGTTAGATTATAATGAGAATTAAAGAAATTGACGAAATCACTTTCGTCGATTTTTGCACAAATGTGTGTCTACCATAACCCTAAAACCGGTTTTTTGCGAGCGCGATGACTTTGTATGAGCTGCAATTTAGCAGATGTTCTTTCTCTCTCTTGCAAGGCTATATGCCTTGCAATCCAAGATCTTGTGAGATATAAAATTTTCTATGTCTGTAATCGCTTTTTTCTGTTTTATCCGGAACGGAAGGACCAAAAAATCTTTATGCCAATTGCTGCATATACTTAATTGAAAACCCTTCGATTTGTAATTTTAAATATCTAATTTCACACCATAAAAATGTATATTTTAGAGATCTTGAAAACCAGACTTGATGTTTTTGTGAATCAATTTTATCTACAAATCTCGCCCGCGTTGCCAAATTAAGTTTGAATATAAACATATGAATATAAAACGTTGTCAAGTTTAACAAAATTATCGCATTACTAGACAGTATCTAACATACAAATCTTTATTAATCAGTTGTAAAGGGATTCACACGTACTCTGCTAGACAAGACGTACTGAAATAAAATATACGAGAGTGAGGGTGTCGGCCAATAGTTTAACAGCTTCCTAAAAATATACCTGGATGAGTTTAAACAAACGTTCCGGCTCCAGATAGTAAATAGACAAATAAACACGATGCAAGCAACAGAACAAAAAAAAACATGCAGTTGATGACTGCACTGCAAGACAGCTTTGGGTAAATTACAAGCCATGGGTAAATTAATGACGAATTGGGTAAATTACAAGACAAATACAGAACACGGTATAATGCACCAGGCGAAGAAACGGAGAAAAGTAGAAACTGTGAAAACAAGTGTCGAATGTTTTTAGAATATTGGAGATTAATGTCGAATTACCGAATTCCAATATTGTAAATTCCAACAAAACAAATTCCACAAATTCCAATACTCCTGTTCATATTAATAAATCTAATAATCTTGAACATATATTTGATATTGAGACTAATTGTAAATTTCTTCAGTTCATGAACAAGGGATAAAAATGAACATAGCGGAGACCCTAGAAATAACACTTTCCAAACAAACTTTCAATAATTGGAATGATCAAGCTAATTTGACAGCTTCAGATTTTTGCACTAGATTACCATTGCGATTAAATAAATAGTGCCTTCGAACATTTGGTTTTTTCAACAAACTTTAATTTTATAGGTCTTCAACCACTTAAATTAATTTGAATTTTTCAGCCTAATTTTTTAAAAATATTTCTTGAAAATATGTCCACTTTTTAAGTATATGTGACTCAATTTTAAATTATGATAAACTTTGTGATATGACTATCTGTATTATCATCAAGTCCTTTAAGAAAACGTGTAATATTAACTTCATGAGTCTTTGTAAATTATTTATACCGATAGAGCCGAGAACTGAAGTAATGTGACTTAGCATCATTAACAAGGTTTCTAGGAGATTTTTAAAATTCAATCACTAAAAATGTACCAACATAATTCATAGGTATCACGTTGAATAAACTAAAATCAGTTCCGGTTTGGCGTAATTGTCTTCTTTCAGTGTCCGACAAACTGGAGACATAAACGGTCATCACTCGAACTACTGGTAAAGAAATTTATTATTAACAGCGTTAAATATATATATATATATATATTTTTGCGTTTTAAAAATGAGTCTTTAATGTTGTCAATAGTTTTTAGCTTGAAAATGGACCTAGTTTCCGAAAACGTTCAATAAAATTAAAATCAAAATTACACGTGGATGAAGACGACAACGTTTTTGTATTAATTGAAGTTAATATAAATGCTGAAAGCTAAGCGCTAATATGATAAATACAAAAATTGATAAACACTTCAATACATGATAAATACTTAAATTTCTAATAAATTGATAAAACAGTAGTTAGCAGTTAGCTTGTTATAAGTTATCTGGTAATTTTCTAGAATTTAAACTAAATTTTATTATAAAGTATTTGCGTCAACATACAGGATTTATGTCTATTTAGATACAATATTTCACGTTTGTATTATTAAACACTAATGTTGCAATTTCCATACAAAAGGTTTTAATCGTCATTACGTTAAATTTTACGAATTACGTAAAATTTAAAATTAATTACAGTATGTAATCCAAAATGTAAGTTTATGGTCTGTTTTATGTAATACTAAATTTCTAATTGATCATAAACTTTTAATGTATAAACTTCAAAAACTATATAACATCCTTGTAAGCCCAAACAAAATAAAATTATTAGTAATTATATTTCTCTTGATATATGGAGTATGATACTAATAATAAGTGGGATTATTATTTTTCTCGAATAGTCTTTATTTATTCCTTAATGTAAACTTTTCTCCATTAAAATAATCCCCATTGGACATAAAACAATTCAGAAGCGTTTTGTCAGCTCTTTAAAGCTAGTCTGAAATTCAGTTTACGATATGGCGTTTAATTGCTTTAGAGATTCTGTTCATATCTCCAGAATATCGGCCCCTTCTCATTGTCCCTTTTAGTCGTAGGACGCATATGTGGTGAATACGGAGGATCCGGAATTATAACGGTGTTGTTTTCTGCCAAAAGAGCAGGAACCAACGACGGGGTGTGCGCAAATGAATTATCGTAGTACAACCGCAAGGAGCCAGCCTGCCTACACATTCAGACGTTTTCTTCGCACTGCTTTACGTAAACAGCGTAAAACTAGATAGTACTGTTTATCAACCGTACGATCTGAAGGCCAAAACTCATGGAACACTATGTCATTGATGTCGAAGAAAAAGTGAGTAGAACCTACACAACTGAATGAACTTGGCTAGCCTTTTTCGATCTTGGCTACTTAAGAAGCTTCTACTGAGACGATTTGGCCTTAATTTAAATGTCACATCCATACACCCATGTTTTGTCATTAGTTAAGCAGTTCTGGATTGACGTTTATTTCATTAAGCGGCTCCTGAACAACGTCAATTCAACACTGCTTTTGATCGAACTTCAAAAATTTGAGAAAAAATTTTGCTGCCCAAAGATAATAACATAATAAAATGACATGAGCCAAATAAAAGTCCAACATCTCCAGCAACATATCTGATAGTGATTCAGTCCATAACTATTTTCTTTAACATTTGGATATTATGAGCTATCGATGAGATATTATGAGTTATTAAAACGCTTGTACCACTTATACACGCGTATTTTATTTATAGAGGAATTAAAAAAAAGGACATTTAACCTGTCCAGCACATGATTTTATTCTTAACATAAAATTTATTGTAAAAACTTTGACCCATTTTGTTTCACAAGTAAAAATCGCCGGGACTCTAAAACGCAAGGAACCTTATTGACAGCTAGCAATAGTATTATTATCCATAGAATCTATCTAAATAATGTAACGTACATTGTTCAAAACTGCAAATTCGTTTTTTATATAATAAAGCACAATTAAAAAGTAAATAAAAAAAGACTGAAACAGCGAATTGCTGCAATAGATTCGTAAAGTCTGGAGCACCTTAAACTGGAGCACGTTTTAGGCATTTTGCAAACTATCTTTATGTAAAATTTAATCATCACACTTTTATAAGTAGATTATTTCCACGTCTGCTTATTATTTTCGTAAGTTGTATGACATAACTATATATATATATATATAACATGTAAAGGTATTCGAAAACTAAAGGTATTTGAAAGATCTTATGAACTATGGAACATTATTTAACCTTACTATTTCACCCTACACACTCAACAAATTTCACGTGAATCTAAACTATCTATATGAATAAATGTTTATTTACTGCTCTATTTAATTTAATTAAATGCTAAAAAAATGTAAACCTTTTAATAGAAAACTGATTATGAATATTAAATATTTTATGCAACGAAACACACACTTTTTGCCTTTTAGTAATATATAAATGCGAAGAAAAAAGATTTCAACAAGATGAATAAAATATTGATTACAACATATATTAGCAATACGGTTGTACTAAGTTAACCCGCTTTAATGAAATTAGATTTTAGGCTTGTTACTCATTATTTTCCTCATTTAAATGTATTTATCTTATTTTCAAAGAAAATGAATAGTTGACATAATTCAACGCAATCACAACTTCCTCCCTACTGAACTTCAAATGGGACAAAAACAGTATCTACGAGGATAAGACGATAACTTTATTATTCAGTAGTAATAAAGATAGTTACACCATTATGAATACTCGTGTAGTCTATGTAATGGAAAGAAGCTATGTATTTGATTATTGTAGTAAGGACATAAGCCTGTCTATGATATTGTATCATGAGGATTTGTACACGTTCCTGTCCAAGTTTGAGATTAGAAAGATTGGACATGCAATACTTATAAAACATATAAAAAATTCAGGACGCATAGACCTTCCGAAGAGTTGTTAACAGTTAACTTGTTGTATGCTAGTGTAAAGCCCGACAAGTAGTAATTAACATCTAGAGAATCATTCAACCTTCTATTAATGAAGTAAAATTGAGTATGAATACATTTTAAACGCATCTTAATGCATTTTACTAAAATACATTTTAAAAGCATCTAGTTCAATATTACACTATAGAAATAGATTAAGTTTCGACGGACCTAGATAGTTTCCGAGGTGTTTAGCGTTCAAATTATCGGAAGAAATGAATATTTAGTAGGTGTGGCTTAAAGAAAATCAAGGGCGGTGTAAAGATGATAAGCTAAGTGCGCTATGTCAGTGTGTAAGTGAACAAATTAATTTTACTGGTAATTAATTGATACTAAATGAATGGACGCCATGTGGGGTTTATTAGTATAGGTACCAGAAGCACATCGGATTTGATTGACCTCATTTACAATCAAAGGTAATTAACCTGAGAGCAGTATACAGTGGAATACATTGAATAAATGTATCTTACCAGAAGAGGAAAATAGCGAATATTCTAGAATTTGTTATGTACAATTAATAATGACAAAAAATATGCATATCGTGGAAGAGGATCAGTATGTATAACAACGATGCCCAGACCTAGGAAAGAGATAGTAATTTTGGGCGTCCGCCGAACGTCATAATGTCCAACTAAGTAGCGAAATAATAATCCGGAAAAGAGTAATATTAGATCAATAATTACATAAAAATAAAGTCATGTCTAATTAAAGTGTGATCTTAAATTTATTAACTATTTTATTATGCATTCGTCTAATGTACAGCGGTACTTAGCATTAATATTTATGGGAATAATTCAAATAAATTAACTGAGTACAATTTTGATGAATAAAGTAAAGTCGAGTGTAATAGTAACAAGTTTGCTCATCAAGGTGCAAATAAAAGAAATGCAAATAAATAATTAAGATAATGGTGCGTTACTCTGAATAAATAAATTGTTTGTGTACAGCGGCAAAATCTGTAAGAACCTAATTTAACTTTCCTTTGATGTAACTGAGCAAAACATAAGTCAATTTTATTCAAGTGTTGATTTATTTTATCAATTGCAAAGCGTTGATTGCTTTATTTTACATTTGGAAATGAAGGAGCACATCACTGGATTGCATGTAACCACTTTTAACGACCAATATAATTTAATTTAATATAATAAACCAATATAAGTTTAATAGCTGTTTAACTTCTGCTGCCTGAATTATTAAAGATCATGACTATCGTTAGGAATTGACGTTATCAGTAATTACTCAGCCACGAAATACACAATTAAATTTAACGACACTTCCCACTTAGCGACGGTCCGACCTCGTGTTTTATTTTCTAACTGGTGCATTTAGATAAGATTCTTCCGCATTAATTATTCAATTAATAACTTTGCTAGAAGTAGCTAAACTAAAGTGGTCGGAGGGTAGAAGCTAAACTAATCCTACGAACTAAAAATAACTTAACAATATATAAGCCCAGTCGATAATAAACGCTCATTTAAAGTGGCGGAGGTAACTCTGATTTTCTTCATGGGACTAACTATGACTCTACTAGACCAAAGCCGCTGAATGATTATCTGACCTTCAGATGTCTACTGTATACACAACTACTATGGACACCGTCCAATGCTACAACCCCCCATATAGTAGGCTATTGTGAATCTACGTAAACTTTAATCTTTTTGGTTGGAACGTAAATCAATTAACGTTTGCTTGAATTCATTCGCGGGCCGCACGCTACCTGTAAGTTAGAATATTAGCAATAGTTAGCAAGGAGTTGGCAAGGGTCTTAGAACTTTCTGATAAACAAAGAAACAAGCATGTCTCGTACATACAAGGACAGTGCTAACTACCGTGGCTCTGCTCAAGAATGGGCGGTAGATCCCTACAGATTTTCTTAGCTATGCCGCAATTGGCAGTCTCATTCCATAGCGTATTACTAATTGGTGGCATATAAGTACTAAAACTACAAGGGTGAGTTTAATAATTCATTTAAAAAAAATTAAAGCTGTCGGATCCAGTATAGCTAAGTTCAAATCCAATAAAAACTAGTGTTGTGTATTAACATAAAGTAATGTTGAGGTTTGTTTCAAATTTACCTATGCAAACTGATATTTGTTCAGAAATTCCAAGTGTGCGTACACAGCGCTAACACTAGAGTGGGCTGTGCCTACAACACTATACAAAGAGCGTAATGAATGCATTTAATTTGCGACATAAGTCATGACGGCCTTCAGCCGCTGAGATCGTGAATCGTTCAGATTAGCTGGCTATTTGGACCGTCACTCGTAGCTGGAGCCATGAGCATTACCGGTTATGGGAATAGGTGTCGCAACGAAACCGGGCGTGTTATGCGTAATCGAGGCGATCTGGACTAACCACCCAGAATGGTAAATGTCCTTTGAACGCTAAGCCTCTATATTAGAAATCTAGTAACGCTGTATAAATTTAGTACGTTACCGTAGGCTTACGAAGATGTCCAAAAAATAGCAGCGTTGCAGAGTACGTAAAACTTTAGGTTTAACTGTAGATGTCAACGGCTTTACACTAGGTCACTATCCAGATAATACTATGCAGGTGCGAACTTGTCTACTGGAAGGGTGAGAGGGATCAGGGTTTCATATTAGTGTGGAACGTATCAATCAGACGGTAGTACGATAACAACTTCAACAAAATATTTTTACTGATTCGGTTTAGAAAACAATACGAGTCAGTCCTTCAGTGTCGTAATTACATAAATCCAAAATGTACTGTATCGCTCTGATTACGCATTTGATTACGAAAATTGGTACAGTTTCGCGTCAAACCTTATTATAGAGTGGCATGATGACAGTCGTTTGCCAGTCAGACGGCCATTCACCAGTGTCCTATAGTGCCGCACACAGTCGATGAAAGATGTCAGCACCATGATGTCCCAACGCTTTTATATGATCAGCAGTGATCATACCAATACCTGGTGCCTTTTGTAATCTCAGTCGTTGAGCTGCAGCCTCAATTTCAGAGCGTGAAAATGGTCGGCTCGTGTTCGCCGCCGATAGTATCAACATTTTCAGGTGAGAAGTATGATCACTATATAGATTTTTGCAGTATTCCCTCCAGACATCAACCACTTTAAATATTTCGGTCCAGTAGATCGTCTTTGTTTTAAACGCCAATGTTCTATGTGATGGTTAACGTCGGGGTGAGATTTGGGTGTGAACTTCAATCTCTGAACAGACCTTGTTAAGATAGTTGATCTTATGTCGGCGGCATTCTCTTTGAATAGTTCTTGGGAGTTCTGCATATCTCCCACACATTTCTGGATCGTTGAGTCCTCTTACCTTTATTTGGCGTCTTTTTTCAACTGTGTGTTTTCGGAGATGCATCTTTGTTTAGCTGAGGTTTTTGTCGCTTGATCACCGGTCGCTTGTTGAATCAGAGCCTTAAATTTGCGCCATAGAGGTTCCACAGAAAAATGTTCAGAATCTGTTAGTTCACTATGAATGGAAACTAGTTTTTCTGCGAAAGCTAATGGGTTGCTTACAGTTTGTAGTCTTTTTACAGTTGTCTGTTCTGGCGCTTTAAGTGTGGCACATAGAGTGAACATAAGTAATTGAGGATCTGAACCACAGTCTGCACCTGGTATTGCTTTGGCCGATCTCATTTAAGTACATCTTTTCTAACGAGAGTAAAGTCGATTTGGTTTATGTGAATCCCATTGGGAGCTGTCCATGTATAGAGCCTTCTCTGCTATTGTATCTCCTATTTTGGAGTTGAAATCGCCCATAATAATAATGTTATCCCTACCACGGACTTTAGTAATGGTGGTTTCCAGGGATGTATAAAAGTTCTCCATTTCCTCATCATCCGCGTCCGAGGTAGGTGCGTAAACCTGTATGAGATGTAAGTCGTAGGGTTTACCTTTGATGCGTAAGGATATGAGCCGTGGACTAATTGCTTCGTATCCCATGACATACTTGTTTATTGTATGAGATGCGCCTTGGAATCCCTCCTCGTCGGCACTGGAAAAATAGACGACTGCATCGTTAGAAGCAAAGTGACCGTTCCCTCTCCAATGAGTTTCTGAGAGTCAAGCAATTGTGATCCAGTTTCTGGTAAGTTCATTCTGAACGATGGTAAGTATCCCTGGATTCACGAGACCCCGCACAGTCCATGAGGCCATTCGTATTTTAAACCGTACAGATAGGGCATCTTCATTTCCTTGGGGTTCTCTGGTAATTCATTTCACACGAGGTGCCCTGAGACCAACATCCTCGTGACC
>WYDF02108800.1:0-10440 GCA_009867245.2 Adranes taylori
TAAACAAAACAAATTCGGTTATTCAAGGATAATATTGAACAGCGGTTTCCCTATAAAAATACAGAATAAATTAATATCTATGCATAAATTAACAAAGCGTGTCACAATTAGAGCGGAAAAATAAAATTTTAATCAAAACACTGCTTTTTTTTTTAGAAAACACTAAAATTTCTATTTAATCATAAAGTAGATATATGGAAGTTATGTACGGAACAACACAACTGATAAATGCCTTCTTTGGCCTTTTTAGCACATTTGCGTTCTTTAAATAAAATTATCAATCAGCATTTGGCATAAATATGGTTGGATTTCAGTGACGCAGCGCCTAATCTCCTTCTTCCAAGCATGGGTGGTTGTGAGGTTATTAACATAATTTTTTTATTTCAAAACACCTTAGAGAAAGAAGTCCAAGGATGCTAAATCGCATGATCTAGGTGGTCAATTCTGCTCGCCCAAACTAGAATTTGCAAAACCAGGAAATGCTTCTTGTGCTAATGACATTATTTCTTGTGATGTATGGTAAATGCTATCGTTCTGTTGAAACTATATGTCTTCGAACTTATACCATCTATTTCAGGCACAAAGTTATAATTTACTTTAAGATGGAATTATTATTTCCCAATACTGTTCGCCATTGACTATTTGCCCATTTGAAGTAGCATCTTCGAAAAAAGAAAACCTTCAACCCAAAATCTACATAAACAGTAACACATTTCGTATGCATTTTGTTCTGACGAAAGACATGTGAGTTCTTATTACTCCAAGTGTGGCAACTATGCTTGTTACGAAGCCATTGATATGAAAATGGGCCTCGTTAGTGAAAATAATTTTATGGAAAATTCACCTTCCACTTGAGTTCTTGAGTCAGCTAGATTTTGTAGGCATGGAGACGCAAATCTTGTTTCAAAATGCACTGCATAGTGCTTCTTGAAATACTCATTTTTTTAGCACGATGCCAAATGGATGGTCGCGGTCTGTTGGCGACATTCTGGCGAATAGCCATTCTCTGCTGAACGACGTGAAGAAACATGTTTCGGTAGTCTGATATTAGTATACTACCCAGACGTCTTGAATTTTTCAATTATTCTTATAACAGTTGAACAATTTAGAACATTTTATCTAGAATCTTTAGCGACAGTAACTTAGATTGAGACCTTTTCGACTTTTATCGATTTTGTAGACATTCTAATATGTGGAATTAATTTATATATCCCTATGTTTATTATAGTTTACTACTAATTTAAGGAATGCGCTTTCTTACACTGTACTGTTATTTTATTTTCTGGTTGTATAAGACCCTTCCGTAGGATGCATGTGTCAACCACATATTAGTTACTTAAAGGGTTCTTTAAATCTTGTTGGCTAGATGATAGAAGTTTTATAAATTACCATATTAAATTAATTAAATTCTGGAAAATATTGGAGTATTTAAGTTTTGAACAGCGGGTGATCAATGAAACTGCCAGGGTAACGTCTAAATAATAAATCTTATTTATTGCATAACCTATTACAGTTTTTAAATCAAAATACTGGATCTTACAAGTTTAAGCGTTTGTTCATTAATTATTCGATTGACATAGTTATATAAAGTGCAAGCTAATCTTTCCGTACATTTCTTGTTTGATTGTTTACATATGAAATTTAAGCCTATGAAACATAATAGGTGTCAATATACATATTTTTTATTAATTAGTCTAAGAGGATATTTTTATTTCTGGGATTTTTTAAATACATAAAATCTAAATATTATCAATATTAAATTACAAAAAAATCTGAAAAATTTTAAGAAATGTTTTGTACTCATTTTCAATGTCGTGACGTGGACATAATATCAATATGAAATTAAGTTTGAACAATATATCTAAAAGATACATGTCATGAAAACATTTAAACTTTGCTTTCCAACAAATACATTTAATGTAAAACGTCAGAATACCTTTTTGAATTATCACGGAGTATGAGCACACCATAGTACTTATCCTCTAGATAACCCCATTTAAAAAACACGTAATATAATATTCACTATTTGGAGATATCCGGGTGTATATGAACCGTATTCTTATCCTCTAGATATCCGCTGTTAGTTTATGATCATGTTATATATGAACGTGAATGACCGTTCTTTAATTATAAATGGTTTGGGAAATTATGTGGGAGTATAATCACCATAATGCATATCTTCAGATAACTCCACCGGTTTGAAAGCCAATATACATTTTATTAAATGTTGTGTAGAAATGTTTAGAAGTATAGGAGTCGTGAATGTTAAAATAGTTATGCTTTATGTCTGCAGGAGATATTTGGGAGTATAGAAGCCGTGGCTTCCATCTTCCAGATGTCTCCTGTTAGTAAAGCATAATTTAGCAAGTTGAATTATTTGAACCGATTATGATTTATATCAATATTCAACAAAAAAATTAATTATAAATTTGTGAAAAGTCTTGGAGTCTGCAGATTTGAAGAACTTGTAGTCTCCAGACATTACCCTGCTTACACGTAAACAATATGCTGATACCCAAAATATTATTCTCCTCTATCTTTTCATTTCATAAACACAAAACTTCTGAAATCCGATTCTCATCTTCAAAAATGTTTGTCATTTATTACACTTAGTGGCTGAAACTACAACAAAAGGCCTTCGGTGCCCTATATGACAGCATAAAGCTTTTCGGTAGAACATGGGGTCTGCAACAAAAAGTGATATTTTAGGCCTATAGAGAAATTGTTTGACCCATTATAATGTATAAAGCCCTAGCATGGTGGCCTAAATTAGAACCGAAGAAGGTACAGAGCATATTTCAAAAACTGCATGTCTGGATATAACTGGAGCAATGTCTACCTTTACCATAGTTGCTACCATCTACTACTGAAGAGGGAGGCTTTAAATCAGGCCACGGCTTCGCTAGGACAACAAGAATGAAACCTGACAATCTTGCAGGACATTTGAAAATCATCAAAGAACCTGGGGTGGCATCCCTCACCGATTGCAGGTGGGATGACATGCCACAAAAGTTCAACTTTGAACAACCTTTTGTAGTTACAATTCATACCAGAGATGTCTGGGAAAATGCACCTTCATATGCAAAGGTGTGTTGCAATGGTATGTAGATGGTTCTAAATTGGATAGTGGTGGAGCAGGGGCTGTACTGTATGGACTTGTATAGTGTACTAAAGTGATATTGCTGGGCACGCACACACACACCTCTATTCTACAGGCTGAAATAGTAGCCATTGATAAATGTGCTCTAGAAATCATGCGAAAAGACATGAACGGCATAACCCCATAGAATGTTTGTGTCTAATTTATGTCGTCTTATTTCCGAAAGTAGAACTTTTTTATTCGCTTTTCTTATTTTGTTATTCCTATTCAAAAATTGTCAATTTATATTTGTACAATAATTTGTCCAACACCTAGCACAACGGCAAAGGTTGCCAGCCAATAAGCTTTGGCGTTGTTGGTTGGCGTTCCTTCGCTCATTAACAATCGCAAGAGCCAAAGTGTAATTATAAATGCGATTAAACACTAAATGCTTAAGGTTAATTTGTAACATTTAGGAAATATAGCCATTTTTAAACTTCTAAAATGAAAAACACAAAATGAATTCCAAAAATATCATTTAACATATTTCAGCATGTGACTTGTGCTTCATTCTGAGATAAGTTCTGATGATAGGAAGATTGTTTTCCCGAAACATGTCAACATAACAATTTAACAATTGTTTAACTTGAATCCGTTTTAACATCGACGATTCAAATAAATATGGAGTTTTTGGAATACTTTCGAGTTTAATTTATTTCAAACACTTGGCCCCAAAACTGGGACAACCTAAATATAGAGCTTTTTCATACACTATCACATTAAATAGACATAAATAGATACATTATAATCTTACGTTTATCACTTTCACGTTTACACCATTAGACATCTAGAGATATATTTTTGTATTTTTGGTATAACCACTCGCCAACAAAGGGTTAAGTACAGAGTTTGACATTCCTTGATTAACTAATTGATGACTGAATCAAATAAATTTTTAATTTCTAAATTTCATACATTTTAGTAAATTAGTTTATTTACTTCTGTAAATATTTCTGGATTTGCATCAACTTCTTCCATACCCTGATGAATTTCGTGAGAAGCTGCAACTATTTCTTCCGCTGAAATTTGTTTGTGGCATGCTATTTTCATCTACTTTTCATTCATCTGCAACATATTGTGTCTTGGGATCCAATATATCTTCATTCGCAACGTCATCTACATCATATTCAACGATTTAGTTAATGGCTTAGTTAATGGTTACCAACAAGAAGAACTTTGCAATAGACTTAATAAACTATTATTTGATGAAGAAAAAATAAAACTGGTACAAATGTAGATGAGCATTTAACTGAAATTGACATAGATGATTCTTTCTTGATGCCTCTCCTGTAATTCTATATTCCTCATCATTTGCTTAAGTACTATCTCACAATTCCTTCCATCCAATATCCTCACATGCCACTCATACATTGACCATCCAATTCTTTCATACATTAGCTCTCTTTCCCTCACCCATTCATTAATATCACCACCTCCATACAATTCATTCACTAACTTTTCCCAACAATCTCGGTTCGTTACAGCGGTTGGTATACTTTATTTATTCGATGAATTTTAACATAGAAATAGTTGTGTATGATTAAAAATTGACTGTTCTAGACGGTCAATTTTTAATGGTTCAGACGTTGCTCAAGTTGATAATGGTACAACTTTTCAGCAATAATACAGTTTCGACATGTCAAGTTTTTCCAAAAAAACTGTACGATTATTTGCTTCGAAGTGCTTCAACTTTTGAGCGAATAACTATAGTTGATTTGACTTGTCTTGAAAAACCCACAACGTCGACTGCTATTTTTTCGCACACATACGTAAAGATCCACAATTCGTCACCTCCAACGATGCCATAGATATGTTTTAAAGCAACGCGATCGTACTTTGTGAGCATTTCTTCCTCTCTATATTGACACGAGTTGTTTTAGCGATTTTTAAATTATGTGGGATCCAATGTCATATACTCTTTTTGACGGCTAAATGGATACACAATATTGAATCTATGCTAGTTTTACTAAGACCCAAGGAGGCTCAAGGATACCTTAATCTATCGATAACTCACATGGCGACTGTGTAGTATCAGTTGACGCACAACATCAATGTCTGCCGAAACAACAACAGTTTTTTGATGATCTTCACACAATTAGTCGTTGAGCAAACTACGGCCTCGATTGAATTGGATAAATCAACGATTAACACTGCTCCTTGATCGTGCTTTGTCACCAAAAGTCAAATTAAGTTCATTTATGCACTGTTGAGTTAATCCATATCTCAAGTTGCAAAAATAATCATACGAAAGTATTTGCGATTTAATTCAATTTTTGGCCAAGATGAATTTTACAAGTTACTGTAAACAACTTGAATAATTTAAAACATTAGAAGTAATACATTATAACTAATATCGTAAAAAATTTCTTCTTCTTCTTGTTCTATGGTTATTTGTTGTCGGAATATTTACGCCTTCAACGGCCTATCACCGATTCCCCAAAAAAAAATGTCAAACATTACAATAGAGACGGCTGTTATCAGCTGGCAGCAGTGGGGTTGCCAAATCTCGAAACGTAGAAGGCACTCCTCGTACCCTATAGCATCTCATTTCAAAGTATAGTTAATTATTATCAATATTTTTTCACAATAGTACGATACATTTTTTTGTTACTCATAATAATACAAAATTATTATCAATATTTTTTTTGCTCTACAGTTCGATTACATCCGAAATCGAACTACATTTCGATTACACCCGAAAGAATTACACGTTAAGATCAAGTTGGAGTTAAGTTACAATGTCCTTGTCGCATTTTTCTTTTAGTTACTATTATTAAAATATAATTTATATATTTGTCCCTTGATTGTTTACCCAAATTCGAAATGCATAAATTCCGTGTAATACCCAAATTCGGCTCACTTTCCAAACGCATATCAGCAGTTTAATTTAAAATATTTTGACACGTGCATTGATTAAACGTTTTACCAATAAAATAAAATTCCTCATCAGTATTCAAATAATTATCGCAAAACGTATTTTATATAAAAAGAATATATAAGTATTTAAACACACTCCAACTAAAATCCGACATATGTTTATCTCCCAACTAAAAAAATGTTTCTAATATATTAATCTACGATAAATAGAAATCCATGTAGCAATATAAACATATGATATAACAAGTAAACAATTATTTTATTATTTGATATTAATATTTAATATTAATCAATTTCTAATTACAATACATATATTAAACAAATGATTGTATAATGAAATTTTTTAAGTCTACCGCTAGACTAGACAAGATAATATTGTTATTGCGGAAGACACATTACACTAAACGGATAACATTGTTTTACTGAAAAGTACATTATATAATTACCAACAATTTTATTTTACAGCGTCAACTATCTATAAAATGAAACTAAAAATCTTTTAAATAGATTATAGAACAGAATATTTGAGTCTCCTATCTTTTACACTTTTCGAGTTGCATCCAAAAGGTTCTTTAAAATTTCAATCGTGTCAATGTCGCGAGATTTTTTTTTTGTTTTACGTAGGAAGTGGAGAAACCTTCAAAAGGCGAAGGATGCCCTATGCATCCGACAGTGTGGGATTTTTACCCACTAAAACTCCACTCCCTGTTGGGATTGTATATTGTTGGGAGATTGGAGAGTTTGTTTGAAGGAGCCTTTAGGATTTATCATCCTCTTCAGCCTGGAACTGGTAATTAATGGAATGGTTTTAGAATTTTGGTAAGCTGATAGCTTGCAGATAAGATATACGTGCTTTACAGCCAAGGCAACCTGCAATACCTGGGGCATAGCATTGGCTGCGCAAGTCGGTGTTAGTTGACCTGAAATAGAGATTAAGGTTGTCGTGGACATTGCGAGAAAATTCTAGGAACATAAATAGCAACCAAACTAATTAAATGAATGAACAGGAAGATCATTATAATAAAAAAAGAATACAATATCCCGTACATGTTGGCCTTTCTTGAATTGATCGCAAATGAAAACCTGGGATTTAGGACAATTTCTTAACAATTTTGGTATTGGTTGTACCATTGGCCTTTTGTGCGCTTCCTCGATATGACATTGCCTGTGCGTTTTGTAATTATTGATTGTTTTTAAACCAGCTCAAAATAATACATTTATTATCATAAGTACATATATATAAAAAATTGAATTACATGGTAATATAAACAAGCTCCTATACCATAATTTAATAATTACAAATCACATATTTCTTCCGTTGATGAGATAGAGGGGGAGGGAGAGAGGGAGAGAGAGAGACAGAGAGAGAGAGGGAGAATAGGTAATCTCAAAGATGTATATTGGTACCAACCTGAATCTCTCGTTATC
Source organism: Adranes taylori (assembly GCA_009867245.2). Classification (NCBI taxonomy): domain Eukaryota; kingdom Metazoa; phylum Arthropoda; class Insecta; order Coleoptera; family Staphylinidae; genus Adranes; species Adranes taylori. The sequence continues at coordinate 7,445 of WYDF02108800.1, forward strand.
CCATTTTATCTCTAACTACCTCTTTTTTATACCCATTACTATCTTTTTTAGTATCCCTAACCCTCTCCCGTGCGTTCCCATATAAGTATTCCATTTCAGACAAACTCCTTTCTTTCTCATTCCATTCCTTTACCCAGAGCTTCCATTCCTCGCTGCCACATTTAAATCGAGCAATCAAACTTTTTGCTAATATCCATCATACTACTATCCATCACCACGTACTTTGGTATTTTATCTTTCAACCGTCATGTAGTTATATTTTCCGTAATATCTTGTTTCTATTATTTTTACATCCCATTCTTACTTGTCTATGTCCTTCATACATTCTATCATTTCATTTATATTATAATTCTTGTCTATTATTTTATAATACCATTCATCCATAGACTACCTAATCCACTCATAACTTTTACCCCTTCAGTTTTACACACACTTATGCTTCCCCTTTCAACCATATCCTTCAATTGTTATCGGCTGAAGAGTCTCCAACGAAAAAGAGACAAATGAATGAAACAAATATATAATTAAACGACGATTAATTATTTCTATGAAGTCCATGTATCCGATATTCCCTTGTTATTTTTTCGCGCTTACGTAGAGGAATGTTAAAATATATATATATGTACCCGCAATTTAGCGAGACGAAATTCGAAGGCATTAGTATCAAAATTAACAGTTTATAGTTTTCGTAACACGTACGCGATTTCTTCAAATGTTTTTAACACACATACACGCTGAACGAAATAAAATTGTTGATGTATGAATAATATAATTGCGAATTTTCTTATTTACTCTAGAGAAGCGTTACTATTTTTGAGCTCTTGTGCATGTAAAGTTACTGCCACTCTTTCAATACATAAGGAGTTTCTTGAAGGCTAAGAGTTCGATATAAAAAGGCTCGCGCAGGCAACTATATTCTAGATACTACAAATAAAGGATATTGTAGAACTAACAAACTGTGGACCTTGCAATTATAACGCCAAAGTCACCACTTGGTACACCAGGATCAACAGTAAAGCCGGCAAAGAACTTTACAAAAGTACACGCAAATTTGATAAACTGGATGTGTATGGTCCACTGGAAGCCGCCCATTTGATACTCGAAAACGAGGATCCGTGATTGACCTATTCATTGCCTATGAATACAAAATATTATCAGTATACACTGTGTTTCGATTTATCTTATGATCACATTTCGGTAATCACAAAACTTAATGGATCAAAAACGAATACCAATATTGTAAGAGCTAAAACCAAGGTATCTATTCCATCCAAGACTCGTATCAAGCGCTGACACACCAAGCTAAAGGATTCAAAGAAAAACTAGCGGAATGCAGCAACCCAGTTTACACGATCAACAAGTGGGACTTAAATATGAACCACACATATTTATAAAAGAAAAAATCCAAAAACGAAAATTGTCCTAATCAAGACATCCACATGAATCTTAAAAAACCGCAGAAAAAGTCAATGAAATGATCAAAGCTCAAAAAGAAGAAATTTGGAAGTCAAGAATTGAGGAAGCCGGATAGGAAAATTTAAAGCTGTGGAAATTGCACAAAAGCATATATAACGGTCTTCTGGAATATACTGCCATCAAAACGGATAGTGGAAAACTAATTTTCAATAATCAAGAGAAAGCCAAAGAAACAGCTATTGAACTAAAACAGCAATTTGAAAGCAACCAAAAAACTAATAGTGTGACAGCCAAAAAAGTGGAAACATCTATAAACAAAATAAGTAACGCAAGCATAAACAAACTTAATGCCTACAGCATGAAGCAAATAAAATCCATTATTCAAAAAATTAAAACAACAAAAATTCTAGGGCCGGATGGGCTTCCCCAATAGAGCATTGAATAATCTGCTATATATAGCCATAATCCAAATACAGAAAATAATAAATGGTATCATAGAACTGGGCCACTCCCCAATGTCCTGAAAAACTTCACATATTACTATGATTCCCAAAAACGACAAAGATCTCATGTTGATTAAAAATAAAAGGCCAATCAGCTTAATCAACGGAAAGTCCAAGAGAGTAGAAGTCCTATTAAAAGAGGACATCCAAACGGACCTAGAAGAATGCAAGATTATTAGATCCAGCCAATTTGGGTTGAGAAGTATTCTGTCGGCGATCCAGCAAGCAGCAATGTAGCAGAAATGATCTCAGCAAAAAAAAGGAAGGACAGTAATTGCAGCACTGCTAGATGTCGAGAACTATTTTGACAAAGTGTGGAAAGACGGGCTGCTCCACAAGATGTTATCTGTAAAGATTCCAGTAAAGACAATCAAAGCACTTTTCTCTTGGTTTTTATTTAAAAGTGGATTTCGTGTTGCCTACTAAATTCAAATTTTGATTAAAATATTATATCGATATAAAGAATAGTGCAAACTTTACCTTGTAAAAATTGAATCCCATGCGCTTTAACGCACGTAATAAATCTCGAATACATTTTACTTACAGCTTCATTCCATAAAGCAGTCAGAACAGTGGAATTAGCACGGCGATTTTTCTTCACCAAATGTTTCAAAATTGTCATTTCGGCATTAGTTATGGAAGAGCATGGTTTATAACGCGGCTTTGCAACAATCAAGCATGTTTTCTATGATGTTTAGTAACATCACCCACTGTATAATGGGATAAACCTAAAGTTTTTGCAATATTGTAGCCGGATTCTGACATATTTATAACAACTTTGCTCAAATCTTCGGATAAAGTCTTACCCCGAGCCATTTTTAAGTAAACTGTCAGAATAATTAATTGTTTTTGTTTGTTCAAGACATCCTTGATTAGTTAATTGCTAACTACTATCAAACACATCGTTAGATATAAGTTTTTCTTTGAAACCTTTATTAATTTCTATAGTAAACAAAACTTACCTCATATTATTGTGTAAGGATTAAGTCCGAAAACTTAAATAAATTAATTATCTTCTAAAATTCTGTTTCTTAAACTATAAGAGCAATAATTTAAGATGTTGTTAGTTAAATTAAT
>WYDF02108811.1:0-10440 GCA_009867245.2 Adranes taylori
TGGACATATGGCAAGAACAACAGACAGACGATGGACAAAGATGATCCTAGAGTGGAGACCACGACAAGATGCCCTTCGAAACAGGGGTCGGCCACCTACACGGTGGACTGATGATATCAGAAGAATCGAACAAAACTGGATGAGTACAGCACAGGATCGAGGACGCTAGACTAGACTACGAGAGGCCTATGTTCAACAGTGGACACAACTTGGCTGATTGATGATGATGATGATGATGAACACACGTCATATACGTTGATAACGTAAACACCATTTAAAAGATAATGAAACCTACTATACGTCATATTAATGTGTACCCTGAGTCCTAAGTTATTATCCAAAATAAGTAGAAGATTCTTTACTGAATCGATTATTTCTGCTTTATTTGAATTAAGCAAAATTCCTAAATTTGTTTTACAGTAATCATACTGGGTTCCATGCCAAAAAACTAGAGCTTTGATAGGATATGGTAATAGTCCATAATTCTGCAATTGGCTTACTACCGAATTTAGTCAATTATTTATATGAATATTAGCCTGTAATAATTGATTGCGTTGAAAGGAAGAAAGCAAGTGTGTATCATCAGATTAACAAGGATATGATAGACCAATTCTAACTTTTTTAACATTTGGCTGGTATAGATAGAAAATAAAATTGGACCTAGCACATATCCTTGCGGTACTCCGCTATTTACTAGCAAAAATTTTATGCTTTATTGTAACAATTTATTGTAAATAGATACATGCTTTACTGTAACATTATTTTTACTAAATTTATTATAAGCGTCTTTCAAGATATCAAATCTGGTTCCTGTTTATTGCTCAAGAATGATCATCTCTGTTTGTTTTTAAATTTATGTAGCTTCTGGAACAGTATATTGTTGTAATACATGACACTAAATTTCACCAATATAGGACATGGCTCCTATTTCCTTTTTTTGAGGCTTAGGAATGTGTTTACGCTGGCGTCGATGCTGGCTTCTCATCTAGTGCTTCTATGCATCGACAGACTGCAGAGCTCGGCTCACAACCACTGCCCACTAAACAACCGGGACCGCAGTCGAGCATAACTTCGGTTGGGTCGGAGTCATATTACTGCCAATGTTTCAACTTTCTGCTTAGTATATCTTTCTTATCTCTGTATACGATCTATGCTTCTTTATAGACGGGTGATATATTCTTGAAGAAGCTCCTACACTTTAATGTGTAGCATCATGCACGGCACCATGTTTGTTATAGCTATGCGTTCTCCTAGCTTTTTCTCCAACTCGTCACGCATATGTGCCCATGCCTTACATCGGAATAATAGATGGTCTTTTGCTTCTTCATTACAATGTTTGCACTCTGGACTTTCCTCTTTCTAAATTGCGTGCAGATAGTTGGAAAGATTTAAATACTTGGGAAGTGTAGAAAGTCAATTGACTGTGCTTTCTGCTAATCCACGCCGTGACACCTCCTATTAGAAGGTGGCTCCACGAACCTTTCAAACTTTCATCCCATCTAGGTTGCCAGTCTCCAAGTAAAGAGATTCGTGATTTTATTTCCTTTATTGACTTGCCGTTTACATGATGCTTGAATTCGTGGACTGCGTCTCTTTCTTTAACAATTAAGTTCAATGGAGTGGTGCCCGCCAGCACCTGGAGTGGACTGTAGAAATAGTTGTGTATGCTGACGTGATGGCTAGCATACGTAAGCATTGTGTTCTGTTTACCTGTTCTATAAAGTGTTTTCTTGTGCACCTGCGTTGTGTTTATCCAAACTGCGTTGTGTTTATCCCCCCCCCCCTAGTCTCTAGGTATGTGTCTTACCTGTGAAGTATCGGGTGCTCGTAGAATTTTCCTACGACACTAAGCAGACAGAGCGGTCTGTGTGCAGATAGTGTGCCGCCGGACTGTCAGTTTATTGTCCTTCCTTTAGGATTAGCAATGGCATGCTTATTTTCCATTTTATCGGGAATTTATCTTCTTGTATGAGATTGTTAAAGACTGCAGTAAGCAATTGTGATCTTTCAATTTTAACTAGAATTTTAACCACCAAATGGGTAATCTGATCTGGGCCTGGAGCTTTCCCGCTCGCCATGATTGCACCTACGTGTCCCGTTCTACCTCTACATCTGCGAGTATATCTTCAGGAATAGGGTCATGCTCAGAAAATAACTCCATTATTATATATTCTAATTCTATTTTTGGTTTGAGACGGGGTATGGACCCGCAGCTTTCCCCTCAGAATTCTATATCCTAGGCCCGACCGGTTTGTATCTATCTGCTTTTGCATCTCTTGCCAGCATTTTACTTCGCTATTTTTTATACCTGTTTCAGTTCTCTTCTTGCAGCTCGCGCACTGTTTATTTCTATCTACGTTTGCTCTACACCTTTGTTAACTATAGCTCGCTTATCAGCATATTCACCGTTTCCAGTTAGGCCGTTAGTTTCTTTGTGGGCGTCTAGTTCTTCAAGTAGCTTTTCTTTCTTACGTTTCTTCGAAGACTAGCAGCCGCAGGTTTAGTTCCTCTTGGTTTTGGTGCCCATCTGTGCTGATCATGTAGCTTATGTAATGCTGATCGCATAAACTTTCCACGGAGACCATGAGTTTCCAGTCATAAACGCTGCTATTGAGGTTCTCGCTAACTAGAGTGACATCAATTACTGACTGCTGAGTTTCCTGTAGGAAGGTCGGTTTTGTTCCCTCATTAGCAATCACCAATCCATTAGATGCTATGAACTCTTCCACAATGCAACCTTTTGCACACATCACATTAGAGCCCCAGTTTTTAGTTTTGGCGTTGAGATTCCCGGCGATTATTACCTTTTCTTGCATTTTCCTGACCACTTTCTCTACGTTGTCGATATACTCTTTGTACTCCTCCTTTGTGCGTTCTTGAGAAACATAGCAACTTACGTTTGTTATGTTGTCGACTTTTACTGCAAAAATTCCCTGTTGGTTTTCAATATTAGTTATCTTGAGTGCGTTGTTCAGGATTCCTATAGCTGCTTTCCCTATTTCGTCCATAATATAGCACCACGATGTTCGTTTTAAGTTATATTCGTTTATAGCAAGTATATCCGCTCCTTCCTTTTGGACTGTATGGACAGCTAGGTCTGTTACCTCTCTGCTATTGTTTAAGTTGATTTGTATAGCCACGATTTTATTGTTTCGTTGGCTTAATCGTCTTTCCATTTGGCTCAGTTAATAATGAATAATAATGCATACTATAAAAATTATAGTAGTAAATATTATGGGAAATAATAACAGAGGTTTTGTATTCACAATCCCAAAAATAAAATAGAAATAAACTCTTATAGATGATTAAAATAAACTGAAATTTGTAAAATTACTTGGTTTTCTTGGCGGACAGTTTTTAGAACATAAAAATATACAAGAAGCGTATTATTTTTAGACAAGCTGTGCAGGTGCGTATTAATATATAGCTATAGGAAATATTTTTAATACAAACACGCCTATTTATACTTTAAAAACGGATTAACTATCTTGGGGTGCTTTTCATTGATAATTATTCCGAAAATATTTAAATTGACGGTGAAGTCTTAAAACACAGCTTAGTTTTTGATTAATATAAACCTGACGGTCAGCAATTTTTATTTAAGAAAGAATGTGTTGTTTATATTGGAGATAGAGGGAATTTTGGGAAGAAGAATAGATGTAGGAAGGAGTAGATGGATATTCGTGACGGCATATGTGGGTAATCGATGGAAAGGACACGCGGGAAAATTGAAAGAGTGTATTGAGAGATGCAGTATGGAGAGTAAATGCGTACTATTAATGGGGGATAGGAATGTGAGGCTAGGAAAGGAGGGTGGTATGAATAGAGGAATGGAAGGAGAGTTTATAAGAAGGAACTCGAAGGATAAAATTACGAATGCGGAGGGAAAAAGATTTATGGAATCGTTGAAAGTAGAGAATCTATATACGGCAAATGGTCGTGTAGAAGGCGACTGGGAGGGGGAGATAACATTTAAAGGACATGGCGCGGGCTCTGTGATAGATTATAGTGTATTAAATGAGGGAGCGAGAGAAAAGATAGAAAATATAAGAGTGGGAGAGATGATGGTCTCCGATCATTTCCCGATATGTGGAAACAGTGGAAAGATGGAAATGTGGAAATGAGGAAATGTGGAAAGATGAAACGGAAGGTAGGAATGAAGTATGGTGAGAGGAAACGGAAGTGTATGTATGAAACAATGATGAAAATAAGAAATATAAGGCTAGACTTGTGGCAGTATGCTTGGAGAACGCGAATGAAATGGAGGAATTAATTTAGATAATAAAAAGTAATTTAAAAATATAATGATAGTGAGCAGCAAAGGATAAAAAAAGTGTGCAATAAAGTGAGGTTATGACAGGAAAGTGGAGGAAGAGAAAAGAAAGATGAGGGAAATATTGAGGAAAGTAAGATGGGAGGAGTATGAGGTGGCGAAAGAGGAATGGGAGACGGAAGAGAGCGATACAGGAGAGAAAGGCAAGAGGAGGAAAAGGAATTTATAAACAAACTCAAATCAGAAGGTGAAATATGGAAATATTCATGGAATACTGGAAGAGGGAGAAAGAGTGGTGATGAGACAAAAGTGGGAACTGAAAAAACGGCAATATAAATGTATGGGAAGTGTAGGGGGCGATAATCCAAAGAGGGGGAGAAAATACCAAGGTGTGTAATGAATGAGTGGAATGCGGAAAATATTGTGATTAGGGAAGTCGAAGTGAAAGAATAAAGTGTGGGTGAGCATTTGATCCAGATGGCGCACCTGTGGATGTGAAGAAGGAAGTATGCGATGATTGTAAAAAATGGGAGATGATTCCAGTGTACAAAGAGGGAATAGAATGGGTGTAAAAAATTATAAAGGCATAACAATAATGAATGGAGGGTGTAGATTATAGGCTAGGCTAGTAAATAGGATTTTGGAATATGAAATAAAAGAAAAAAAATATTGTCGAGTACGCAGACAGGCTTTGTCAAGGGAAATAATATAGTGACCTTAAAGTACAATATAAATCAGGAAATAGGAGTACAGCAGCTGTACTTGTTGTTCCCGGACCTTACATGTGCGTTCGGTAAGTTAAGAACGGAAGTATAAGAACGGAAGGGTACAGGCAAGAGTTAGAAATAAAGTGTCAGAGTGGTTTAATGTGAATCGAGGAGTGAAACAGTGATGCCCGCTTAGTGCAAGCTTATTTAATATATACTTATCTGATTTAGAATCAACGTTAAAGAAAGGATAATGTGGTGGAGTGGTGTTAGGGAACGAGAAGGTATGGTCGCTAAGCTATGCCGACGACATTGTGTGTATGGCGAATAATAGAGAGGAAATGAAAGAGATGATAATAAGAATAAATAGGTACATGGAAAGTAGGGGACTTGAAGTTAATGTGGGGAAGTCGAAAATGATGGTATGTGAGAAGAGGGGCTGCTAAAGTAAAAGTGATCGGTTTGAAATGAATGGTCAGAAGCGTAAAATGTATTAAGTACCGGTGTATATCATAGTAGGAATGGGGGAGCAAAAGAACATCTGTTTATGATTGTGAGAAAGGCTGGGGTAGCAGTGAGCGGTTAATGAATGTGTGGAATGGGAAATTTTGTGACTCGGTGAAAATGAAGTTGATGGTGTTAGATGAGAGAAATATTATGCTTTATGGGGCGGAATTATGGGCGGCGAAAGAAAGGCTAGAGATAGAAAGGATGATTGCGAAATATATGAAAAGGTTTTTGGGGCTGGACAAATGGAGACACAATGAATTTGTGTTACACGAACTAAATGAGTATAAGTTCTGGTTTATAGGAGCTAAGAAGTTGGCGAAATATGAGAGTAAAGTAATGACTGGTGAGAATGATAGGATAGTGAAAGCAGTGTATGAATTGCTAGAGAAGAGAAGCGAAAAAGATGATGTGAGAAATGAATGGGCGAAAGTCAGAGAAAAGTTGTATGAAAGGTGTGGGTGATCAATGAGCGAATGGAATATAAGGATATTGGAAAGAGGGAACTGTGAAAGAGTGGTGGAAAGAATAATGAGGGATATTCAATTGCAAGAGAGGAATGAAAGAATTAGAGTGAACAGGTATAATAGGAGATACAAAGAAGTGATGGTGGTAGATGATGTTCCTGGGTATGTAAAATCGGAATAATGTATGAATGAAAAAAGAATAATTCCAAGGCTTAGAAGTGGGAATGAGGAAATGGGCAATAAATATTGGCTGAAAGAATATGATAGGACATGTAGGATATGTGGATTGTGGGAAGAGTCATGGGAAGATTGGATGAATGAATGTCCTGAAATTAGATGGAGTGAGAGAATGAGCACTTGGAGAGCATGTCTGGAACAGGAAGGAAGGAAGAGGGATAGGAGTAATGAAGTGAATAATGAAGGAGGTAGGGGGAAGGAAGAAAATAATCTGGTTACTGCGCACCATTCGTGAGAAGGTGGATTATGGGTTTGGTTTTTTTTTTCTTGTTTTATTTTGTTTTATATTTTTACCAATAACATGTTTATATTTTATGACATGTAATATTTATGTATGCCTGTACAGGTTATATCTATCTATCTATAAGATTGTTTTATGACAATAAAACTGAAGATAACACATTTACTTTAGTGATCAAATTATAGTTATCACTCAAAATTTGGCAGATTAAAAAGAAACTTACACAATATTACTGTAACACTAACAACTTTTAAGGTAAATTTTCAGTCATCCCTTAAAATGCACACGATGCAATAAAAAATAAGTTTCAAAGAAATGGGATAGAAAATTATTAGTTTTATGTATGTAACTGAAATACCATACTTCATAGTTAATGGTTAAAATTATATTTTAGTATGGATTCTCTAACTAATATCGAATGTTATTGACATTTTCCTTATTTTAAAAAATGGACTATCAATTCGTAATATTTCTTCTTCGTTAATAGATGATTTAATCAGATGACAACTTAATAGACCCATGACCTAGACAAACTGGATCGCATAATGTAAATGCATCTAATGAGTCTTTTGTATGCAGCGAAATTGCATAATGCATTTTAAATGACCTATTCGTATTCATCTCGAAATCGGTTCGTAGATAGACTACTTCGAAACGAAATTACATTTTCAGGTCATTACGAAGGTAAACAAACGCAAATTGAAGAAGTAACTGGAATTGGTTTATATAACAGCTATTTTAAAGAATTTCAATTTTAAGCCATTATCACAAATTCAAGCCCCTCGAGCCTCTCCTTCCTGCTTCTTCTTGCGACTTGATATATATCTGATGCTTTTAATTCTCTCCTCATTTCTTCATTGCACGTGTACCAAGGCGCATCCATTATTTTTTCAGCAATTTGTTGTGAGCTATGTTAACTCTTTTCTGCAGTTGTTTTGTTCCTTGGCCCCAAATTTCATTGGCGTTGGCGTTGATAACTTTGAATCATTTTTTAGAATGCAGAACATTTTCTGAGCATTCAGTGCTGCTATTTTTCCTTGCGTTTCACATGTGTTGTGTGGCGTCTACTTACTTCAAATGTATACCCAAGGAAGTGGCCTGTCTGTGGACTTTTAATTTTTTCCTCTTGAATCCGTGCATTTTCTGCGCTTGAAAACTCTACAGTTTTTGTTTTCATTTCGGTCAGTTTACTTTTCCAATCATCACAGTAAGCTGCTATCTTTTCCAGGCAATTGTTCATAGTGTTTCTAGCTATGCTAATGGTTAATTGCTGGGTGAGTACTACCATATCATCCGCAAATTGTTACATGTTTGCATTTCGTTGCTACTTGAATGTCGGCATATCGTGTACAAAGATATTAAATAGGATTGGGAATTATGGTGATTTCCGAGGCAATCAAATCCTTCTTTGGCTTCGTGAAATTCTGACATTTTACCATTAATGTCAACTGCAAATTTCCTAATTTCCAAACATGATCCTACTACCTTCTTACTTCTTGCATTTTGTACAGCAGACCATATTTCCATACTTGGTCGTAAGCTTTTTCTATAGTTACTACAGTTATAGAAAAAGCTACTACAGTTTTATAAATAGCTACGACAGTTTTAATTTTATTTCTGGCTTTTGATATTACTTGGCCAAGATTAGCCGGTTGTTGAATTGCTGCTAACGACGTCCGGAACCCACAATTGTTTGAATTTAGAATCTGTTTCTCCTCTGTCATTTGTGTATAGGGATTTTCATTGCAACTTTTGGAAAATCGATTTAGTAATCTGATTGGTCTCCTTTTACTAGGTAACGTAGGTCTTTATCTTTTCTCGGTATTGTTACTATGGTAGCTTTTTTCCAATCATCTGGGTAGTAACCTATTTTAAATATTGTATTGATAATGTCGGTTACAAATTTATTGGTAGAAGTAGTTTTTTGGCTCTCATTGGTATCCCATCTGGACCAGGTGCTTTCCTACTGCACATGTTTTTTAATATATTTCTAATATCTTCTCTTTTAAGTATAAGCGGATTCTACAAATCGTTTCTTTAATTTTTATTACTGCTTCGTCTACTTTATTTTACACTTTGTTGCTTGCTGACCTATGGTTTATAAACGGCAACTTTAGATAGGATGCGATTTCTTCAGCCTTTTCTAGATCTTCGAAAATTAGGTTCCTTTTATTGGCGTGTTAAGTATCCTCCCTTTTTTGATCTTCTTGTGACACGCCATGTCTGGTTTTTCTGTTCATATATTTCTTCCATTTCTCTTATCCATGTTTCTCCTTTTTTATATTCCAGCAATTTACAACCTCTTCTCTGCAAAGTCTTTAATACTTGAAGGTCATGTGGGTACCTAGTCATAGCAGTCTGTTTATTGCTCTTATTCGTTTTTTTCTCTTCGTTGTTTAAGTTCCACTGGTTTAAGTTTCAGTTCCACTATTTTTTGTTACATTTCCCAATGTTCAGTCTCCCAACTTTTGTTGAATTTCCATTATAAGACTTACGACTGCTTTAAATATGTCTTGTCTAGAAGAAATTTGCTCCTCTAGAATACATAAATTTTCGCAGGTTGAAAATTTCATCCAACTAGTTTTACATAGCGATGGTTTGTGTAATGAGTTGAATTATTTTATTCTAGCAATAAGCGGAAAATGATTTGAAGAAAATGTATAATTTGTGTTAACTTCCACTTTTTGTTTAGGCTTGGAACTCATAAAGATATCTACTACATCTCCTTTTTGACGACTGTTCATGAGAACTATTTTAGTATCCATAGAGCCATAAATTTTGCATTTAATTAATTTATTCACCATTGTCAGCAATTTGTCTCCTGTGTTTTTATTTCTTTTGCTGTTCCATGCAACATGTGTGTTTGAAATTTAGATCGCCAGCTATGATTGTTGGCCCATGACTTAACATGGGGAGCGAGGGAGAGCTTTTGGGAGGGATCTAGCATGTATCATATTTAAAATTTCACCTGCTATACTAGTTTCTATGACCACTGCTTCCATTTGACAAAAGTCTAAATCAATTTCAATACTTCTTAATATATTTTTGTACAGGATAGCTACGCCTCCTCCTCCTTTCCTTCCTTATATGTCCTTCCTTTTAATTGTCCATCCTGGAATTCTCCAGTTTGTATTTGGTTTGAGGTATTTTTCTGTTATCATCATTATCGCTATTTCTATTCGTGGCGTCTCAAAGACACAATGACGCAGTCGCATTCGTATCATTCATCAATAGATTGAAAAACCTCTCACTCCCTCAGAAAAACCACAAGAAAGAATTAGAAAAAAATATATGAAATAGGAATACTCAATGGATACCATAAATCAGAAATCCATAAAACGGATACCACCTCACAAAATAACCAGGAAAACAATAAATATACAACAATAACCTACACGGACAAGGACACATATAAAATAACCAAGTTATTTAAATCGTACAATATAAAAATAGCATGGAAAACACAAAATAATCTTATCAAGAAATTCCATAAAAACATCAACACCATTAACAAATACCACCAAAGTGGAAGCTACAAATTAACATGCAAAACCTGTAGGGAGTTTTATATTGGAAAAACCAACAGAACCCTCAAAGCAAGATACAGAGAGCATCAATATGCAATAAGAAGACCGGACATTTACCACTCAAATTACGCCAACCACCTAATAACAATCATCAACAAGGACCAATTGAACAGTCTACTATCACCACTCAAGATATTATATGGTAACAATGAACGTTAAAATCACAAAGAAATAGTACATCCGACAACGCCGCAAATATAACTTTAAACAGAAGACAGACACGCGAAGCAAGCGACACAACTCGACCATAATAACAGTTAGTTCGATAATGGACCCACGTCCGACATTCGAGTCACAATGTAAGTGATATATAATAGTGCTTACGACGTTTTTCACATATATAAAATATTTTTAATGGAGCACGTAACAAAGATCATATATATATATATATATATATATATATATATGTATGTACGTATAT
>WYDF02108822.1:0-10440 GCA_009867245.2 Adranes taylori
TTATCTCTCCTAAGTTTACCGATCGCGACTTGAACTTCTTCTAAAAGTATATCCGGTTCTTCTTCGCAGTCCCCTAGATTTTGAGTTATGGCATTCGGATCCGTAAACAGATTATCACAGTATTCTCTCCGAAATGTAGAGTACGCGAAAATCAGAAAAAAGCCGAAAACAGATATAAAGCTTAATGGAAACTGTCTTGTTATATGGACGGCAGGAAATTTTATTAAGGGGTCACCAGGAGCAAGGTTATTAGGATTATCGGAACCCAAGATACGGGCTCTTCCAGCTACATGCAGCTACATGCGATGTCCACATTAAGATCTTTAATTCACCCGAATTTTTTAAGAAGCCTAGGAAATGAATGGAAGGCAAGTTCATCGCTAAAATGTCCAGGCAGACACAGCAGAAGAACTCCACCTTAGAAATCTTTTCTTTCCATTTGTCGATCATTTGAACACGAAGGTTTAAGCACTCTTCCAGACTTATGAAAATGTAAAAGCTAACATTCACATTTCGGGTCGAACCAAAATGGGCAAAAAAGTATAGAACGAATCAAAAAAAAAACAACAACTAGGGGCCCTATAATTGAGTTCTCATGATCAAAAATCGTTGCCATGTGACTCTGAATTTGAGCTGTGATATGAACTCTATCTGTTTTAATAGTGATTCCCAACCGCACGTTTTCATCGTTGAGACGACTTAAAAGCTACGTCCAAAACAGGATAGGAGCGCCTCACGAGGCTAGCTCTTCTCACAGCACACCGAAACATAATCTCGATCCTGAAATCTAATTTAACGGTTTATCTCAAACAGAACAAAATAAAATCTCATTACTTTAAAACGTTTATCTTTGTTTACGTAACTGAGCATAGCAAACCCATACCATTGAAATTTTATAGCTACGGCTTTGCTCCCAGTACTTAAGTATAATTGTAAAAATTATGAAAGCAAAATAGTCATGAGTTTTTCACTAAAGAATTATTTTATTAGAGAAGCCGAAGAATTTTTATAAAAGAAGCCAACTACATCTCTTGCAAATAGCTTAGGATTGTTAGCTCCAAAGAAGCTTATATTAAATAAACTTCCTACATCCAAAAATTTCACATTTAGATTTACATGCATAATGTTGTTTTGAAATAAGAAATATGCACATTCAAAATGATTTATGTATTATTATTTTTCTGTTTCAGTTTAGCTCCGGGTTTTCCAGATCAACGGACTTGTCTTCTACACCAGAAACTACAGATGTTGAACTGTTGTATCGAACGTAAGAAAGCGCGTGAAACAGCAAATAACGCTGCTATGACAATAGCAAGTACAACACGCGGTAACAAAACGCAACAAGTAACATCTGCTACTTCTGCTGCTGCTGATAGCGGGGGCGTGATTGTTGATCCTCTTAGTACTAAAGAAGATAGCGATGATTATCTAAATGCTACATCCGAAGATGACGAGGATGACGAATTTTTTGATTGTGATGATGAGAGAAAAGAGAAATATTCGGCTTGGAATCAGCCAACAGGTATACTATTATATGTGTTACTTATATCAGCAGTTCCCAATCTGGAACATATAGAGAACTGGAAAATTCTCTGACATGGTCGTTATCACTAGTACTGATGTTGATGAAAACTGGAGCTATGCTCAGTCTCTCATTTTGAAATAAAGTAGTTCCTAATACTATATTCTTTTAATTCAAAGTAGCATGTCATTATTTCCTAACTGATAGTAGTTATTTCCAAAAAAAAAAAAACAAACAACCAAAGAATCATTTGCTTCAAGTGTGAATGTCTGATTTGGATTCAACTTATTTGAAAAGCCCATTTAGTCAGACAATGTTTACTTTTGTGGTCAAACGTATATTTCACCGATTTGGCACCTGTAATGTGGTAAGCGGGTTTTGAAGCCCTGCAACGTCAGCTCACATCTTGAGTAATTTAAAAAAAAAAGTCGATTAAGGGTCAATCTACATAAATTAATTTTCTTCAACGAAAAGCCACTTACATACCAAAAACTAAGGCCAAACATTTTCTCAAATTTCCTTCCTGTCAATAATTATGTATGTTCATTATTTCGAAAAATTTCAAATTGACTTATATGCATTTCTGGCATAAGTTGTAGCCTTCTTCACTACAATTAAAGTTACTCTATTTCCACCACTAAATTTCATTTCTTTCCTGTCACCTATCGATATATTTTCGCCGAAAATAGTTAATTTTAGTATTGTTACCGGTTTCGCTTGACACATTATTTTATAAAAATAAAAGACATCGTGAAATAGATTTTATTAATAAATTAAACACAACAATAAATTAAACAGGAAAAAAAACTACTCCAAATACAAACTGGCGAAAAAGTCCTCACTCGATTTCCTAAAGCAGTAACTTTGTAAATAAAAAGAATTGATTCTGTTTGTTGATTACATTTATTCAAATGTTTAAATTTTGTTACATTACGTCGCAAAGATAATATCGGTCAAGTGGGTGCCGCCAGAGTTGATGCACTTTCGGGTCCATTTCACAGTATTATCCATGACTTTTGTCAAAACTTCTGCCAATAAATTCTCCACGTCTTGTCGAATGTTCTCCTTTAGGGTGTCAAGGTCTGTGGCTTGTTCGTATAGACCCGGTACTTCAAAAAACCCCAACGAAAGAAGTTTGGAACGGTTGGGCGATCTTGCGGGGAAGTGCAAATCATCAAAACGAGGAATTAAACTGGAACCACATGTTCTCCAAACCCAATTCCTCACTTTGCGGCAGCAAGAAGTCGTTGATCAGGGTTCTGTAGCGCTAACCAGTCACAATAACAGCGTTGCCGACCTCGTCCTCAAAAAAATATGGGTCAATCACCTTTCCTCCATAAACCTTCAGAGGTGACTTTCAGAGGATGTAATGTATCTTCGTGCATTCCATGAGGATAGGTGGAAATGCGCCTCGTCGCTCATGATAATTTTCAATGGAAAATCATCCTCATCGTGGTCGAGGTTTCGGGGGGGCTTGTCTGAAATTTACACGCGATTGGTGGTCTGCAGACAATAGCTGATGCACTGTTTGGACTTTCTATGGGAACATCTTCAAGTCTTTCACCAAAATTCCCTGTAAAGACCGCCTGCTAGTGCCCAATTGTGAGGCCCATCGTCTGGTTGATGTTTGAGGCTCCTCTTAGACATTTGCAGTCACCGCAGTGACATTCTGGACCGAACTGCTGCTTCGGGGCCGGCAACGTCTGCATCTGTCCCGTGTTGACCCAGACTCCTCGGGGCGAGTGGCTAAACGCCGTAGTGTTTGCCCAGTTGGTGCCACACGACCAGCGAATCGATGACTAAATTCACGTTGAGCCAAAATCACCGACCAATTATTTGTCAAAAACATTGTCATAATTATTCCTCGTTCTTGAGGAGTGTAGCGAACCATGTATATTCTGCTTCTGTTTACTTCACAAATATCAAACTCCCGATGACATAAGACGCCATTTGCAAAAATGAGACTATCTTCCGATACTTTTGACTTTTGCACCACCTCGTATTTTGTAAAATATCCATTTTATTTAATTATAATATAAGTTACAAACAGGTCCGCTTCGCACGGACTTAATTAAATGTCACATATTCGTCCATATTCCATCTAAAAGTACGGTGAACAAATTATCATCATTTTGTAATTTCGACATCTCATATATTTATATAATATACCGCGTTAAATCAGATTTAGATCCGCAGGCTATTGGAAAACATTCATTTTTTCATTTTTAACCAATGAGGTGATAACTTTCAAACTTATGTTTGGGATCATGTTATCTACATATTGTACATAGCCTCACAGAGTCGACAAATGATATAAAATAAGCAATAAACAAATAATCGTCTGCCAATTATTTGTTAAACCATAAAATAAAAAAGTAAAAATTGATATTTTAATTAAATAATATAAACGACGAAAAAATTTGCGATGCTTTATATTCAGATGATTTCGCAAGTAGTCATTGAACTCTGCGATTAGAGAGCCGTTAACTACTAGTTAGCTGCAGAAAGCCACCTATCAACCACGTCTCAACTTGCACACAGCGGGAGGAGAGGGAGTTATCAACCACCGCCGCAAACGACACAAGTCCTGTCTTCTCGTGCGTCAGAGAGAGAAACAGAAGAGGAAAAGAGTTGGAGAATGTATATCTCTTGCATTGTGATGACCTCCTTCCTTTTGTTGTTGTTTTTGCTTCGGCAGATGTTTTTTGTGTCTTTGCGCATCGATTGCAGAATATAAGCAAAAATGGTACATATTAAACGAGAAAGATATGTTTCGTTCTCTTTTATGGTGCCTTGATCTTCGCGTGCATTATTTTCACTATAGACTTGCGTTCATTGCCCCCGTAGATTTGCTTTCATTACCCTCGTCTAGAGGGAGATTTTACGATTTCCGATTTTTGGAACAAACAACTTTTAATGAGTTTATTGAACTTTGCGTAACATCAGTAACCTCGTCTAGACGAGAGTTCAATACCATCGTATTTTCAATCAACAACTTTTAATGAGTTTAATGAACTTTGAGGGCGTTACTTTCGTCTAACCAAATTTGTCTATTCTTTGTAAGGAATGTACACCGTCTCGAACGCTTGCCACGTAAAAGCTGCTGCCGCCGCCCCATTCATTGGTCGTTGTTCGCAGTGGAAGAGGGTTGCAGCTCGTTGCCCGTTTGCATGTAAAATCTGATTGGATAGCTCCCTATCATAGAATTGTAGAATCGTAGAATCTTGATAGGGATATTTTGCGATATTGTTCTTTAAAATTCGTAACGGACGAAAGGACGCTTCTTATTTGAGAGCTATTCTCCCTTCTCAAAGATTTTAGCAGAAATTTCGTCCAAGCCCTGCCTTATTACCGCCGGCAATAACAAAACTGCCACCGCCGAAGCCGAACACCAAAAATCCGCCCAGTGTCAGACAGACGTATTTAGAGCTTTGTCTGATTATCTTCGAGTGAGCATTGCGCACGTTTCGATCAGTATAATTCTCTTTTGACGATCAAACCTGATTTTTGACAGCGAGCATAGTCGCACTGTAAAGAATGGTTTGTTCAGAAAGATTAAATCAATCTAATCAGCTATCAATTCAAATCGACGATGTATTACGCTACTCAGCACCCCAAACGTCGCTATTATCTGCTGAATCTTTTGAATTCCACATTACTCATTTTTTTCTAGCTCAATAAAAGTCTGTTATCTGATCCTTAACATCTATCGATAATTTGATACCACCACTCATTTTTAGAACACTTTCTTTTAGTTGTATTAATGTAAACTTGTATCTAATAATCCAAATAATATTTAAACAGTTTAATTACAGAAAATGTTAAGATTGTCAAGAGAAAGTTTTGCATTTCTGCAAGAAATGGTTGCAAAAAAAATTTGGGTCAAAAAGTTATGCCTGTAAAATAAAGAAATAAGACAAATTAAAATCATACTCTTTATAACATGTGGTTTACTTCGAACTAGTACAGTTTTTACATTTTTTTTTTTATTGAAAAGTCGTTGAACGCTAATCTGCTATCAGAAATTATCCATAACCTGAACGATCTATGAGGATGTGAACCACTTTTAGAGTATTGCCGCCATCTCCCCCCTACCCCTCACTGCTATACAAATTCTGGAATTTACTCAAAGGAACAGGAAAGATTTTACATCCTCCTGATTTTTTACTATATACTCCAGATATTCAAGTTCTGGAGATCACTTGACCGTCTATTTGTCTCAGTACAGTTTCCGCACAGTTGTACACCGCATTCAATTTCTCCTCCACTTTTATGATATGTTCAAGTACGGTTGGGGTATGTATATCTTCGTCTCACTTATATGCTAATTCCGAGCGTATGCTGGGCCTCAAGTGCCAAAAGTAAGGTATCAAGTGCCCAACATTTTTTTCTTCTGTTTCCCGACAGAATTAACAGCTGCCGGAACCAAATTATAATTATAATAAAATCAGAAAGGAAATAAATTTAAAATAGAATATTTAAATTTCATGTAAAAAGATTTGATTCATATCAAATTTTTCATTTTGTATTCTAGGCAGATTAGGCAAATTTGAAGATTTAAAATTAATTAAAACTGGCGACCCATTATACATACCAAAAACACAAGAGTCTGTACCAAAGACTGAAGACCAATTAGAGGAAGATACTAAAATAATGTTGAAACTCGGTTCGGATGCAACCGGATCTGAGTTGAGAGCGCGTATGATGAGCGCTTCTCTTTTATCGGATATGGAATCTTTTAAAGCAGCAAATCCGGGATCAATCCTTGAAGATTTTATAAGATGGTAATTTTTAAATATATTAATAACAACAAATCTTTTTATTTAAATATAAATAACTCTTACATAAAACTGTTATAAATGAAATTAATAATTCAGGTTGTCTTAATATGTCTTGAAATTGAAGGTATTCACCAAGAGATTGGATTGAAGAAGATGATGTTGATGAATGGGGGCAACCCAAAGGACATTTGAGTTCTAGGATGCTGATTTCGGATAATACATGGGTTGAAATGTGGCAATCTGCTAAACCGGTACTTTAATTTTTTATACACACATATAAAATTGAATGGTTTACTTAAATGGAGGGATATGTACATTTTCGCAAATTTTAGGAAAGAAAAGCAAGTCATGTTTTATAGTAGAAAAAAACTCATTTTAGACCCGGTAAATGTGATACCCGAAACACTTTGAAGTTTTGCCATATATTCCTAAATTTTTTATTTTTCAAAAATTAGATTCATCCCATTATACAATCAAGAACTTTTTCATTTTGCAAGTGGAGTTCTTTATTATGATTTTTACAGCAGAAGTAGAAATGAACATATCTTATTACAAATTAATTTGATATTTTTATATCATTAAAAGTAGTCGATAGATGTTTTTTGCTTACTTTATTCAGCTCGAGTTTTGGAGGTAGGTCTATTTACGAACGTTTTCGTAAATGGGCTTATTCCTTTGCGAACTGTCTGGTAAATGCAACTACGCCAGAAACTCGTGAAAAAAGTAGTGGTTTTGACGATTTTTAATTATATAAAAATATATGTAATGAAGCACGTACCATATATAATAAAAATTTGTGGACGTGATCGCCACCCCATCTTTCATATACTGGAAGTCTAACCTATAAATTGTCTACCCATTAATCTCCCGGTCCCTATATTTGCCTACCGCGCGCACAGCTCCCACGGTTTCGCATGACCTACTCTATACTCTCTTTTCGGCTAATTTCTAATGGTCTTCCTTGGCTAATTCCTTAGTCATGAATTTGTTCGCTTTGGCGCGGTCTGCTGCCGTTTTGGACTTAATTTTTCCCCACTACCACTTTTGAGTCACTTTTTCTTCGTAGCCGCTTTGCGTAAAATTGAGGTCCGTGGATCTTACACTTGTTCCGCAAGTTTTATTTTTCAACTTTCATAGGAACCGAGATATTTAATGTAGTACAATAGCCGTTATCAGGTAAATGGATCTCAAAGTTTACAAAACAAGAAACACCCTGTACATATGTTAGTGTGTAATTTTAGAAAAACGTGTTTCATATAAAATTGAACGTACTTTTGGTGGCCTATATAATAAAGTTTATTCAAGTGTCCTAACTTTTATAGTTCCTGAAATATATCAAAAAGTTTGTAAAGTTTTAAATGTTGCAACATCGCGCTCTATACCACTAGCATGAATGGCACTACTTTCATTCGACGCATAATACAATATACTATAGCGAGCGAAATTTCAGTCAATCATTCAGTCAAAATAATCATTTTGAGCCCATCCCAAAATTATAATGTATACCCGCCACTGATAACATTTATTCAATTAAAAAAGCAATTTATATGTCTCATATAACGTTAAATAATTTTTCCTGTAATTTTTCAATATATGAGCTATTACGTAAGTCTTAGATTTATATATAATATGATTGTTGAATGTCGGTTGCCCTGGCGACAAGTTGCGAAATTTAAAGTTATTAAGGGTTATATCTTTGAAACGATAGGAGCTAGACCCATCATGTATGCTATCATTTTAAATAGAATTACATGGACTACCAAAATGTAAAAAATATATATGGTGTTACTAAAAAGTTTTTGAAAAAAAATTCTTAAAATCGCTCAAGTATATTCAGTTGCTCATACAGGCAAACTTGAGATCCATTAAACTTACATACGTTCCCCAAGTTTCATTTTTTCAGCTTTCATAGG
Organism: Adranes taylori; assembly: GCA_009867245.2. Taxonomy (NCBI): domain Eukaryota; kingdom Metazoa; phylum Arthropoda; class Insecta; order Coleoptera; family Staphylinidae; genus Adranes; species Adranes taylori. The sequence continues at coordinate 8,217 of WYDF02108822.1, forward strand.
AACCGAGATATTTAGGGTAATACACTTTTTTTTTCAAAGTCAAATTACTCCGATGCTATCATGTGCGACTTTTTTAAACTCGCTCAATCCCTTAAATATTAAAGGAACTTTCACACAGGATATTTTAAAGTAATTCTTTTTCGAGAAAATGGACCCTAAAATTAGCAAAAGAAGTCACACCCTGTATATATGTTAAATTGTGATTTTAGAAAAAAGTGTTTCTCTCCGCCATATTGGATTTATAAAAAAATGAAGAAACCCATTCTGTGGACTCATAGTCTATCCTTGTCCACCAAATTTCATCCAGATCGGTCCCATAGAGAAGGAGAAATTCTTGAACATACAGACGTACGTACGGACATGCAAACAGTCACCGCAAAATAGACCCTTCTTTTAATTTGATTCCCTCTTTGAATTGCATATTAACGGAATTCGCAGCGTATTTGCTGCAATTTCAATACCAGAGGCTTACTAAGGTGAAATAAAAATATATCTCAAAATATGAATCCTATATATTTCATATATCTATACGTATTACATACTTATATGGTATATGAAAGATAACAAAACATATTCGTATTATTAAAAAGAAAACGAATGTTCAGTTTATATTTTCTGAGGATTTAGTGGCTGTTACGTCAATATTATTAAAAATTGTGCGAGCTTTCATATAATTGCAAAATCATTTCTTTTCTGCTGCTATGTGGCGGAAAGCGATACAAGACAAATCATTTGTGAAATACCTTCTGTGATTTTTAGCTTTTGTTATTTTATCTGCTGTCAATTCAGTGGAAATGATGGAATTAACAGCTACATGCAATTGTTGCGTTCGGTATCAGAAGAATATTAAAAAGTGTAATATTTAATAAACGCAATTTTTTTTGTTAGTTTTTTACTCATTAATAGTATTAGCTTTTTTTAAATAATAATGTCATGTGATTAACTGGTCAATTTTGATTTGTTTAAATTTATTTGATTCAATGTATATGAATAAGATTCTATGAATAAGTGGTTCAACTTTTAAAACTGCTTTTTTGATTAAACCAAAACAACAATCGCATGGTAGAATAGATGGATAGGTTTTGGATAACGCTACAGGTAATCCCCATTGATTGCGGAGGATATGTGATTACAATGAGTAAAATTTCGTAATCAATGGGGGATTTTAAAAAAAATTTAGAATATGAAAAATCTCTTTATTGATAAAATAAACATTTTAATACTTATATATAAACGTCTAGCTTTGTCCGTCTGTCCGGAACCCTTTTGATACTTATATATAAACGTCTAGCTTTGTGAGGAGTAGTATTCTAATTTGCCTGAACAACGACATGATTGAAGAGAATTTATTATTTTTATTTATGTTCATTGTGAAATTTCTTGCGGCATTTAATATGTGAAATTAAATGTCACATTTTGTAATTATATTTAAATAAAATATGGCCTGGTAATGGATAGTCGTTTTACGACGGCTTATCATCTAGTATGAAAATAAATGTTTTATGTTGCATAAAAGTAATAAAGCATCCAAAAGTAACTAAAAAAATAATATTATTTAATCAGTTTGTTCCGCCTTGCAAAAAAGAATCTTTGTTCTTTGCTGGGCCGTTCATTGCATATAATTTGTCGATAATCGTTAATTAATTCGTCATAACCACTCTCTACACCACTTAATCGCTCGTAATCTTCGTCGTTTTCTTCTAACAAATCCATGCACTGATTGTGAAGAGAAATAAACATGTTGACATTTGTTTCTAACAGACTTCCGTCTCGTCTACGTTAACAATTAAATTTGTTGGATAATATCCCCTTTTCAGAATTTTACTAAACTCCATGGGATTTTTTTCAGCTGATTAAGCAATCATTTTAAGGCTCTGCAAGGTTGATCATTTTCCAAATCAATCAAATCAACCTTTCCTTGCTTTGAACACTCTTCTCCTCCAAGTTATCCCATAGACTGAGTAATTTATTCATTATGATTTGGGTACTCACAGGCATGGAGGTTTCATTTAGGTCCTTTATCCATTTACTTAATAAACTCTCCATTTCTGGCATCAGAACACTTCTGGTTTGTGTAACTTTGGTCGCTGTAATCGGAGTAACCCTTTCGGCAGCCTTTTTAATTTTGTTTTCGGCTTTTGTTAATATCAGGGGGACCCGCAAAAATAATATGCCTGCTTCGATTTTAATCCGATTATAAGGGTCGAACGTTGATTTTGTAATT